>CABHPH010000686.1:14405-82917 GCA_902168325.1 Peromyscus nudipes
GAGACATACGAAGAGACAAAGTGGAGACACACAGAGAGAGAAAGAGGAGACCAAGCTAGTCCCATCAATGACTTTCTATACTCATTATTCCTTCCAGTCTCCAATTTTGTTCTGGGAGACAATAGTGGAAGGCAATTATTTTCAAACTGAGTATAATCAATGCCTCCTATACCTGCTATCTACAATGTTCCCACTTTATCATCACCTCTGATCTTTTAAATATATTTCACCATGTTATATTGACAAAGTCTTGGCATTGGAAAAGTTAAGTGCTCAGGATACTCTCTGAGATCCATTTACTTTTAAATTCTCTGCTTCCAAGCTGGTAAGAAAGAAAAAGGGAAATTGATTTGGATGCTGCCTCAATGCCCCCAGGAACTCCTATTTCCAGCCCTGCATTTATGGTTAGAGTGAGTTAAAGTTGCTTCCCTCCGATGTACAGAAGGGAAAGAGAAGTAACTCAGGAAAAAAAATAGGCTGCTCACAGCATCCTTATTATTGTTATTTACTACCTCCACAGCAGTGCCATTTACAAAGAAATCCCATGCATCTTCTCAAGTTCCTGGGTTTATAATCATCCCAATTAGCAATAGAGTTCTGCTTTGAATTAATGACCAATTTTCGGGTAAGCATATGAATTATTTTGGCCTCATAATCCATAATATACACCACATATTTATTGTTTTCATATGTTACCCTCTTTTACATTTATTAACATATTTATCATGATCATCAGAAGATAATTGGAATCATCGTACACTAATGGTTTAATGTCCTTGTTCACATGGTAGCAGATTTTCCACAATGTCACTCAATAAGCTCTCCACTTAGCTTCAAATAATTCTAAATATACGTCTAACCAATTTTTCATATGACCCCAGTACCTTTGATAAATAAAGAAGTTAAAGTATGCAGCATAAAATTAGGGAGAAATCAAAAGTCTTATAAACTGTTGATACAGATACTATGGAGAGCGGTATGGCCGTTCCTAAAGGAATTTAAGCTTGAACTTCTATGTGGCCCAACAGTTCCTATTATACATACCCAAGGAAATGCAGTCACAACCATCTACCACAGCCACACTGTCCTCTTCACTATTCCTTGAATGCAGTAAAGCTCACTTTTTAAACAAGACCTTTGCGTAACAACTTCCAATGCCCCTCAATGGGATTTCAAAATGGCACAGATGTAAGTTCGTCTAAGTTGACTCCGTCAGTGCAATCAGCTCCGCAAAGCTGTACCGTGTATTCCCATACTGATTCCCTGTGCTAGTTTACTACCATTACCCCTCATAGCTCCTTATACAGTGTGTGATGTAAATATCATGCTTGTCACCTGTTTCTCCCATTAGAATACTGGCTGTGTAACGACAGGAACTTTGTCAACTTGGGTTATTGCTTTCCCTGACATCTAGGACAGTGTCTTATACAACATAGATTTTGAATAAATGTATTTATTTAAAGTAAGAATAGAAAGGAGAGATGTATCATCTCTTCATTCTGGAAAATTTGCAAAATATTAAGATTTCCGAGTTTGCTAAATTACCATCCAAAGGTCCTAGAGCTATAGAAGACCCTTGTCTAGCAGGTAAGCTCAAATTCGAAGTGTTTCTTCTGCATCGATGACTCTGTTACAAAACTGATGACACAAAAGGGTGGACAGTACCTTAGGTTGACTTCTCACACATACATGAATACACATGTAGCTGGAAGTTTCTCTAGTGGGGCCGGGCAGGAATCTCTCCCACTCGCATCCCACAGCCACTTGGTCCCAAGTAAACACACAGAGGTGTATATTATTTACAAACTGTATGGATTATGGGTCAGGTGTCTTGCTTACTAGCTCGTATAACTTAACTCAACCCATTTCTATTAATTTATATATTGCCACGTGGCTGTGCATTACTGGTCTGTTGGCATCTTGTTGCTTGTTCGGCGGTGGGCTGGCGTCTACCCCAGTCTCCTCCTTTCTTCTCTTCTCTCTCTCTCTCTCTCTCTCTCTCTCTCTCTCTCTCTCTCTGGAATGTAGCACCTAATCTTATTCTACCTCACCATTGGCCAAACAACTTTATTTATCAACCAATCAGAGCAATACATATTCATAAGGTACAGAAAGACATCCCACAGCATACACATGCACACATATGTACACACAAAGTAAATGTACAAGAAAAAATTATTACACAGAAGCATAAAGCAAGCTATACCTTTCAAAGGTAAGCAGACTCAGCATGCAAAATCAAAAGCACAAAAACATGAGACACAGGATGCAAAGTAAGTCTAGTAATATTTTCTGAAAATTAAATGATTGCATCAATAATTTTGACAAATAACTTGAAATTGCAAAGCATAGTGAAATAAAAATAGCTGTGCTTTTAAAATTCCCCAGATGTATTTAAGAAAAGATGTATTATAGATATAGATAGAATCTGGAAAGTGGTATTCCTTTAGAACAAAATATTTACACTGAAGGATTTAAAAAAGTTAAAAACACACAAAAATTCACTAGAGCCCTATAGAAGAGAGTGAAATGCCAATATACATTTAAGCTCAGTATTAAAAATTTAAGATAAAAAATCAGATGGGTGCAATATTATTTTTGATTTTCAGGTACTCAACACTGATATTTATGTATATTTATATTTATTATGTTCATTTTTTAGTGTTTCTTAAAGGAATTAAAGGCTTTGATCTGCTAGAAACTTATTTATTACTTCTTAAATTGAAGTAATGAAAGTTATTTTTATATAAACAAAATCTAAGAATATTTGATAATAACCAATGATCAATAGGGGAAATAAGAATATGAAAAATGCACATGCTAAGTGAAACACACTCCTTGTTTAAATGTGAGTTTAAACATGAATGTTTAAACTCCTTGCCATTTATCCAAAGGAATCATATTCACACAAAAATCTGTAGAATGAGTGCTTATGCTTTACATATGAATGTTTACAGTAGTTTTACTCACAATCATCCAAATTAGAAAGAAACCTTGGTGTCTCACACCATCTGCAATGATATATTAATAAAATAGAATATTATTCAGCACTGAAAAAATGAGCTATCAAATCATGGGGGAAAGGAACATAGAGGGAGCTGACATATGTTATGTATTACCCAGAAGTCCTCCTGAAAAAAACTACCCAGTGAATGATTTTAATTAAATGATCTTCCAAAAAAGTCAAAAATATGAAAAAAGAAAAACAGATTCATGGTTGCTAGAAGTTAATGGGAGAGAGGAATAAGAAAGAACCTTATGGTGAATTTTTACGACAATGAACTGCTCTCTATAGTACTATAGTAGTGATTAAGTTATTACAAAATCATCCAAGTTCACCAAAATAAATGCTACAAAAATCTCAAAAAAAAATGAAGGCATAAAAATTTATTTAGAGAAATAATAAGCAAATCTTTAAAACTGATTAAAACAGATACAATAATCTGAACAAATTCCAAGTGAAGCAAATATAAGGAAAATAGAATAGATAGATGCAGCATTCAAATTCAGAAAGAAAGACTGCGATGACAGTACAATAAATAATGACTCATGTGCAGGACATTATCATGCAATGTAAGAAATAAAAAAATCAAAATTTTGAGGGTAAAATAAAATAGTATCTATGAACTCAACATACCCAGATAAATTTCTCAAAGAACAAAATAACAATCATTTTGGAAAATATTAGTAACTTGCATATATAAAGTCAGTACTTACCAAATAAGATAGATCTATGAACAAAGAAAAATAGAACAATCTAAATACAATTAAATGTTGTGAAGCCATAAAAAATAACTCAATATAATAAAAATGATTAGTGTCATATTAAGACATTTGAACACACCCCTAAAAGTGATTGATAATGGGAATGGGGTGGGACAGATCAGTGGAAAAGAAAAAAAAAAGATGACTACCAATTTATAAATGTCTTCCTAGCCTTCATGGAGATCTAAAGTCTGAAATGCCCTTTAAAAAAATCAGTGAATGCCTAATGGGATAACTGTAAGTGCCATGTGCTGTTGGAGATCCCTATGTGCTTTTGGTGCTGGTGAAGCAAACAGAATCAGTTCTCAAATCTGTTATTGTAGCTCCTAAAATTGTCTGTTATGCTTCTAATTATTTTTATATGTACATATATATGTATATACACATAGTTTTTTGTTCATTTGCTTGTTGTGTTTTGTTTTAACCTAATAGTGGTTGTATGGATAGATTTATGACTACTCATTAAGTTAAATCTTCATACTGTATACATTTCCCTACACATACATTATACAAAAATAAAAATCTGATTTTTAAAAGAGCATAGAGGATAGATTCAGGCTGCTTGCATTAGAATTTTAGTCTCAAAGGTTTCTACTGGACTTTGATGGAGATATCGAGTATGTCTTTCTCACTTTCTTCCATGTCATAGTTTTTGTTGACTTGACAAATTCCTAGACATACCTGGAAAAGGGACTCTTAACTAAGATAATGCCTCCAACATATTGACTTGTTGTCATTTCTATTGGGCATTTTCTTGATTGCTGATTGATGTTGGGGATTATATAAGAAAAGTGGTTGAATTTAAACCTGAAATCAAGACAGTAAACAGTTTTCTTCCGTGGGTTCCTTCCCTGACTTCCCTTGATGATGTATGTTACATACAAGAATAGAATGAAATGAACTCTTTCCATCTCAATTTGGTTTTGGTCAGCGTTTGATCACAGCAACAGAAAAGTAGATTGTTTACTCACTACATCATCATCATAATCATCGCCACACAATAATAATAATAATAATAATAATAATAATAATAATAAAAGGGTTTTGCATTTAGAGAGGATCTGGGGCATGAAGAAACAAATGATTTCCTTTCTAAAAAAAAACATATAAATGAAAATCTGGTTAAGGGATTGAAAAAAGTTAGCTAGCAGTACAGTTATCACACACAATAGGCATGTGTGATGGACAAATTCTCAGATAGCCCCAAAGCATCCCCTACTCTGAGCATTCACACACCTGGATGAAACTTTTCCCTTGAAACTGGGTGAAAATGTCATGCAAAGGCAATGTAGTACCATTTATGTAGTTTCGTTGAATAAAATTGTGACTTCCACTACAGCTAGCAGAATCTGTTGATTTTGATAAATCAAGTTGTCCCATGAAGAAGGGCAGTAATGTAATAACAAGGAGGAGAGGTCAGGCTCTGGTCAACCTGAGGGTAAAAAATAGTTCTCTACAACTTTAAAAGAACTGAATCCTAGAACCAGCCTGGCAAGCTTGGATGAAACTTCTTCCACAGTCGTACTATAAGCCTCATTTATAACCGCAGCCATGGCTTTGGGCAAGTTTTTAGCTTCTTGGTTTCAGATGTACAGTCACAATAAGATGATAAGCATCCCATTTAAGTCTCTAGATAGCAATATGTAACCAAAGCTCCATGACAAATTCTGGCCCCAAGCCTCTCTTGGGAATTAAAGTGTCTGAGCTTTGTGATAAGTATTTTCCCTAAAATTTAGTGAAATTAATTTTTTCTTAATTATATAAATCTGTGGCTATTTTGTGTGATTATATTTGCCTGGTATTCTTTTTCACTGAGATAAAATAATTTTCTAAATATGTAATTACAAAGAACCACAAGTGAAAATATGTTGATTAGAGATGCTTCCTGCCCATTTACCCTCTGGTGATACAACTATTAACTGAGCTGTTTTCGGATGGGTGGAAGTCAATGACCAAAGAGAAAGCAACAGCTTGACTGGAAACATCCATGCACAAATGACCACTGTTGTTTTCTCTCCTTTTGTTGAACTGAACACCTGAATGGATAAATAACATTGAGTCTTTCATATTTTATTTTTTTCTTTTTTTTGAATTTATTTTATTTTATTTTACAATATAATTCAACTTTACATATCAGCCATAGATTCCCCCGTTCTCCCCCCTCCCGCCCCGCCCCCCTTCCCCAACCCCACCCCCCATTTCCATCTCCTCCAGGGCAAAGACTCCCCCGAGGGTTGAGATCAACCTGGTGGACTCAAACCAGGCAGGTCCAGTCCCCTCCTCCCAGGCCGAGCCAAGGGTCTCTAACAAGCCCCAGGTTTCAAACAGCCAACCCATGCACTGAGCACAGGACCCGGTCCAACTGCCTGGATGCCTCCTAAACAGATCAAGCCAATCAACTGTCTCACCCATTCAGAGGGCCTGATCCAGTTGGGGGCCCCTCAGCCATTGGTTCACAGTTCATGTGTTTCCATTCGTTTGGCCACTTGTCCCTGTATTCCATCCATCCCTGGTCCCAACAACTCTTGCTCACATAAACTCTCCTCCTTCTCACCAATTGGACTCCCGGAGCTCCACCCGGGGCCTGACCGTGGATATCTGCATCTAGTTCCCTCAGTCACTGGATGGGGTTTCTAGCATGACAATTAGGGTGTTTGGCCATCCTATCACCAGGGTAGGTCAGATCGGGCTATTTCTCGACTATTCCCAGCAGTCTGTTGTGGGGGCATCTTTGTGGATTTCTGTGGGCCTCTCCAGCACTTTGCTTCTTCCTATTCTCATGTGGTCTTCATTTACCATGAACATTCCTTGTGTTCCGTCTCTGTTCTTGATCCAGTTGGGATCTCCCGCTCCCCCAAGTTCTCTTTCCCTCGCCCCTCGCCCGTCATTACCCCAACTCACGTCCAGACTGTTCATGTAGATCTCATCCATTTCTCTGTCATTGGGCGATCCCCGTGTCTTTCTTGGGGTCCTGTTTTCCAGGTAGCCTCCCTGGTGTTGTGAGTAGCCGTCCAGTCATCCTTGTTCCACAACTAGTATTCTCCTATGAGTGGGTACATACCATGTTTGTCTTTCCGAGTCTGGGTTACCTCACTCAGGAGGATTTTTTTCTAGATCCCTCCATTTGCCTGCAAACCTCATGATGTCATTGTTTTTCTCTGCTGAGTAGTATTCCATTGTATATATGTACCACAGTTTATTTATCCATTCTTTGGTTGAAGGGCATCTAGGTTGTTTCCAGGTTCTGGCTATTACAAATAATGCTGATATGAACATAGCTGAGCAAGTGCCCTTGTGGTATGATTGAGCATTCCTTGGGTATATACCCCAGAGTGGTATAGCTGGATCTTGGGGGAGATTGATTCCCAATTTTCTAAGAAAGCGCCATATTGATTTCCACAGTCATATTTTAAATTGAAGCTGTAAATTAAAATATCTAGTTAAGAGATAAGTGTCTCCAAGAAAACTGACTGACAACGAGTAGTGAGCAGTAACTGAAATTATGAGAAAATGGAAATGTTGGCAAAAGCATGATAAATAATATTAAAATTTGGCATTTAAAGTAAGAAATAACAAAATTAATATATCTTTGAGACATATACAGGCTGACAACCTGTAGTCTCTGTTTTGGTATAATAAAACTAAGAACATTTCTGGATATTGTTGGTTCAATAATAAATGGGTATCAGAGTCAGGAAGGTTTTCTGAGTTGAGCTTCCTAATCTTGAGTCTCTATCAAATGAATTCAGGACCACAGCTGTGAAGATGAAGTGGGATCAAAAAGCAGGAAGCATTTAGAAGTTACTACAAATGTTAGTATTTACATCACAAAGCTATACCCCAAAAGGAGGGTAATACATCAATAGTTGGGACCAAGTCATCAAATCTCTGCATGTGATACTGTCTTTGAATCCTTAAGTCATAAGTCCCAATAAGCAACCAAGACCATTGTAGATACACTTACATGTTCTTGTGAATGAGATAATACAATGATTTGGTTGGCTTTGATTTCACACATCAGCCTGTCAGCGTTTTCTTTAGGTCATTTCACTTTTTATTCCACTTCAGAAACAATGGAACCAGATAATGTTCATGACAGAAATAATAGTACCATAGACTAATGATTAAATGTGTTTTTCCGAATCCAATGCTTTTTGCATTTAGTAAGACTCTATGTAAGATTACAGTGATTTCAAAAGTTACCAACCACAATAAAAATCATATGTAATGATTACATGTCTACATGTCTATGGAAATCAAGGTATCATATATCAACATTTCACTTGTTTAATTAATATCATATATTGATATTTCACTCATTTAAATAATACACTGTAAGTAAGATCCAGAGGATCAGGAAGTTTGCTGTACTATTGTGACTCCTAGTAACATCAGAAGCTACACCCATAAAGTCTCACCTACATGACTGCCCAGATGTGAGCTGGATCAGGAAGTTTGCTGTACTATTGTGACTCCTAGTAACATCAGAAGCTACACCCATAAAGTCTCACCTACATGACTGCCCAGATGTGAGCTGAACCACGCTGATACCAATAGTCATGACAAACTGCACAGGAAAAAGCCTACTGGGCCTCAACCCTCCCAAAAGCACTATAGACAACCTGAGGAAAGCTGGGAGGAGGGGTGTGACCTTCTCCAGGGAAAGTCACACCAATTGGTAGTCCAATGCCAAATGTCAGCCCTGAAAATACACATACAAGTAAAATTATAAGGATTGAACAGGTTATATTTAGAAATATAGATGTATGAGTACACACACGCTATAAAAATTAGTGAATAAAGAGGCCATGAAGTTGGAAGAGATATATGTAAGGTTTTTGAGAGAGAAAAAAGGAAGGGGAAATGCTGTAATATATTAAAATCTCTTTTTTACTTTATAATTTAATTTAATTTTACATATCAACCACGAATTACCCTGTCCTTCCTCCTCCCGCCCCCTCCCTCTCCCCATTCCCAGCTCCTCCAGGGCAAGGACTCCCCTGGGAATTCAGCTCAGCCTGGTAGATTCAGTCAAGGCAGGTCCAGTCCCCTCCTCCCTTCACCCAGGCTGAGCAAAGTCTCAAAAAATAAGATACCGGGATGGATGTGTTGATGCATGCCTTTAATTCCAGCATTCAGGAAGCAGAAGCAGGTGGATCTCTGTGAATACAAAGCCAACCTGGTCTACAAAGTGAGTTCCAGAACAGCCAGGGCTACACAGAGAAACCTTGTCTCAAAAAACCAAAATAATGAGTAATGATGATGATGATGATGATGATGATGATACTATGCATATTTTTATTCAAATCAGAAGCATAGATGTGTGTGTGTGTGTGTGTGTGTGTGTGTGTGTGTGTGTAGTATGTGTCATGAGCATGTGAAAGTATATATGGAAACCAGGTATTAATTTCAAACCTCAAGCTCTCGGCCTTGCTTTGTGGGTAGGTAGGAGGGTAATAACAAAGTCTCTCACTGAGTCTGGAGTTCACCAACTAGCTAGTCCAGGTAGCTACCAAGTTCTGAGTATCCATCTGTTTTCACCCCTCTTCTTGCCCAACTAGTACCATGGTTGTAGGTGACTTGCTATGATGCCTGACTTTGTGTGGGTGCTGGGAACGAACTTGGATCCTCCTGCTTGTGAGGCAAGTACCCCACTGAGCCATCTCCCTGTGCAGTCCTGCTAGCCTAAATGATGTAGAAACTTTTAACACAAATGACAGTTTTAGCCTAAATATAGCTACAATTTCTCATATAGTAATAAAATAAACAACTATTGGTGATAACGGGTTTCTTGTTTGCTTTTCCTTCTTTGGTGAATTAAACACAGGGCTTCTCAGTCAAGGCCCGTGCTCTACCTCTGAGCTACCAACATAGACTTTAGCATTTTAAAGTGATTCATTAAAGGCTGTACATTCTTTATTATTTAGAAACATTTGAGTCTCAAACCACTTTGCAGATTTCCACGATAAAATTGATACATCTTTTCTGATTTTTACCAACTCATTTTATTTGTTATTGGGGTCTTTGTTGTTTTAAGGCTGATGCTCATATTTTTACCACTATGGGAGTCTGTCATATTTATGTAAAAGAAGGAATAGATGATCTTTGAAGGAAAAAGTAAATAATCATTCAGACCCTTAAGAACAGTTGAATGGGTTATTTTTCAAAGGCCAATCCTTTCCATGCATCAGGATCCTTTCATATTACACAAAAAGCTTGGCTCCCTAGGCTAAGATAAATGCACAAAACTTAATGCAAAACTTGCAGAGTAATTCAGGTTTATTAAGCTAATCTCCCAGTACCACTACAGATGGCCTGGGAGCGGCTGGAGGCTGTCAAGGAAGGCCACACGCAGAGTGGAGCACAAACTCCTTGGCACTGTGCAGCTGTGCACTGCACCCTGAGTCCTAATTATGTCCTGGAGGCAACACTTTCTAGTTAGCAGAAGAAAACCTCGGGGTCAAAGAAAGCCAGAGCACAATCTACAACTTCCTGCACAGAAGGAAGAAAGTACAGTCGAGCTGTTTGGTTGTTGAATATTATCACTACTCCTGGATGTAATGATTTTTATCCATTAGAATGAAAGGAAGGGTGATTACCACAGTGTATTTGTGCTGTCTTTTGTCTGAAGGGATTGTTTGGCTTGGTGTTGTGTGGAATTTAGAAACGCCTATGAAAATGTCATATTCTATTTGCATGTACGAATGGTATCAACCTATTCCTTAACAAAGTTTTTATTGAAATTCTGCTTTGTACCAGGAATTATGCTGTTTTGTTGTATCATGCATGAAGCACAAGTGGTCCTTGGGAGTTTACTCTGTGTGAGGAACACAAACAAATATGGCTTGCCTTGTACTTCTTAGTGGGAAAACGACCAGTGATGGTGGGAGAGATGGAAAACAGAGAAAGAAAGATTAAAAACCCACAAAGTGACATCTTCAGAAGTATTTGAAGGAGAGCCTAATAAAAATACCCTATATGTTTGAGAGGATTGCTCCAAAAACTGAAAAGAAGCTTCTCCTTCAACATAAGCAGATAATAAAGTATAAAAAATTCTCTGATCAGAGTTCATAACTAGATTAATCTCTGAGTATAAAACTAAGCATTTAGAATGCAGTTTGATATGATTATTTAGTAAAATAAGAGACATTTGTTTTCTCCCAGAGAATAAAGCCCACTAGACAAGGGGTACTTGGCCAGAATTTCAGTATCACACATAAGTTCTTTCCTGTGCAGGAAACTTTAAATCCAGCCATAAAGCAGCTGGGTACTCTGTAATATGTACACCAATTCTGCACCAATGGGTGTATCTTGCCAGTACAATTGTTTCCATTCTTTTCTGAGTTCACAACTGGGTAAGATGGTTGGTGAGTTTTCTACTGTGGCATCCTATGTTGTACCATCCTGCACTGTGAATGCCAGACAGTAGGAAAGAAACTCCTAAGCCGGTACCAGCTTGATTTTCTTCATGCCCTGTGACACAAATCTAAAGCATCTTCAGCAACAGCATCTTATTACTCTGGTCTGAGGAATTATTGGCAACTGATGCTTGAGGAGGTAGTGGGAGTCATGGGAGTGGGGTGTCCTGTGGCCACTGGAAGGTCATTCATGCTCCAGTGGATCACCCTACATGTATACAGATACTATCAGCACTAACTGCACTTGACGGCTTACAAAAAAGAAGACAGGAAATTGGATGGGAGATGGGAGGGTGCAGATCTGGAAGGAGCAGGGGTGGATATGATCAAAATATACTCTATATATGTGTGAGGCTTTCAATGAGCAATTGAAAACATATTTTGAAAGGTGAAAAGCTGACGTGTGTTCCCTTATTTAAAATTTAAAGGTTGACGATCCCTACTACTTTGATTGTGAGTATATGCATTTGTTTTCTAATGGTGAAGGATATGAAAATGGTGCAGCTAGGTGACAACCTCTTCCATTTCAATTGGATAACAAGCTTTAGTCTATCTCAAAGCCTGTGAACAAAATTATTGTTTTACCTCTTTGTATCATGCTGATGTGGTCCAGAGATTTTTCTAGAATCTTCCAGTATCCTCAAACTCACCTCCTAAGCACACAGCACGGGTGCCCTCTGCTCTCAGATCCCTAATCTACTTAGGAGGTAGAATCTCTAACAAGATGAGGCTCACAGATCTGCCTCCACACCTGACTCTGGTGTCTTTTCTTTCTTTCTCTATTTTCTTATTAATGATCTTGTATATCCTTTTGCTACCAGTGGTCAGGGTCTGAATGGGTGCTTCTTGCTGCCTTGAATTTTATTCAAAGCACTGGAACAAGTGTAAGCAGATTACTAAAGTGACATGAAAACTATTCAAAGTAAAGTGATCCTATATGTTAGAAAGAAACACATTGTAGCATTAGGGGACTGGAGAGATAGTTCAGTGGTTAAGAACACTTGCTACTCTCTCCCAGGACCCAAGTTCAGTTCCTATCTTGTCTTCTTCTGACCTCCTAGAGGTGGAGAAAAAAACACAGTCACACAAATATATACATAAATAAGAGATAAAAAATATATCCTTACAAAAAGTGTGACAGCAGGTCACATGACTATGGGTACTCAAGGGTCTCAATTTTTTTTTTAAAGACTCAAGGGAAGGAGTAGTTTGGTTAATAAGTGGCATGGTTCTCTACTTTTATTGGCAGATTGCATTATACAGCTGCTGGGAGTCAGCTGTCATTGATAAAGTTCAACCTAACAGAACAAAGGGTTCTGGTAGAGGACTAAGCCATCATGCAAAGCGTGTTGGAGTTACTGTCTTTGGAATGAATTGGCTGTATCTTGCTGTAGAATCCATACCTTATTCCCATCTGATACAAATCTGGGATTTATTTCCCAGAGTTTAAGGGCACAATTTCCTCTATGCATTTGGGGTATATTGATAATGTCCCCAAGCTATGGGTGAAAACAGTCACACAGTCAAAAAAAACCTGCTTTCCACAACTAGGCCTTTGTTCCTTTCTCCAATGTAAATGTAGAGATCTGCCTTCCTGCAATTGTCTTTATTGGCAGGCATTTGGTCAGTGTTAGTGTCCAGGCAAAAGTGTCTCATTTGAGACACTTCCAGACACACAATGGCATGGAGTTACTACATGTCTGAAAATGTTGATTCATAGCCACTTAGATAGATGGAGTACAAGCATGCCCAGGTTTTACCTTGCCTACAGATAAGAGTAGGGATGACCTAAACTAACCTCACACTAAAAGATTCTTAACTCCTTGTATTTACTTTCTCCTCAGTTTATTAACACAGATGTACTGCTTGCATTTACCCTGAGGAAATAAGGGGAAAGGTAATCAGCCATTTGCTTCTTCTGAAGGAAAGTAAACTTTCCCACAGACCTGCTGAAGACCTGCAGCCAGAGTGGCTAGAAGGTGCCAGATTCTGTTTCTTGTGAAAATTAAGCTTAAAACCTCTCCTTTGTTCTACAGCCCAGGTGTGATCCTTAGATCTAAAACAGTTCCCTTTAAGCAACTGATTATGACGAAAGTGCAACCAACAACAGACCAAAAGCTGCAGGTGTTCCCCTACTGCTTATGCAGGTTGCTTAATACCTGAGGACGCTTACCAGACCTGTGGAAAAACGTAAAAAATGGCTCGTAAGAGACTTTGGAGGCAGCGCAGGGAGAAAAAGATAGTTTTTATCTTCTTCGTAACTTTTACTGATTATAGGCTTTTAGCTTAGTACCTAGTCACACTTAGGAATGTACATAAGCACAAGAATTCCTCTCTTAGATTCCTTTGTTGATCTAATCCCTAGTTGACTTCACCAGAAAACGTCCGCTAGCCACTGGCATTTCTGTGCCACCAATGAAAGCTGACAGTTATTGCTCTATGTGTGAATCTTATCCACCTGGATGACCTTGAGAAATTCAAGCCTCGCCTTACATTGCCAAAAGAATTAGTGTTGTAAATGTATATAAGCTGGTACCCTTGCTGTAGGAGAAAAAACTGGTAGAACAACTAAGGACATGGGTAGAAAGAACGTGGTGTGAGCCGATTCATTTCCCACCCCTCAGATCCTAGTTCCTCCGCTGATTGTAGTGTCTCCTTTGGAACCTGAAAGTCTTTAAGGTCAGTCCTTAAAGGCTTTCATTATGCAGTCATTTCTCTGCTGTGCACAGCCCTTCCCACAACATACGTGATTCTAATCATATGCATGCCCTCTTATGCATAGATATAAGATGGTAAACAGAAGCATCAATCTAAAAGTTCACTTTGAGAAGAGCTTGCCTTATTGTTCGTATACCCAAACCCAGTCTAGTAGTCCAGGTCAGCCCATTTCCCATAGTTCCAGGATTATGTTCCAGAGTGTCTTAAATAGAACTGAGGCATTAACAAAGAGTTGCCAAGAGGAGTAACTCACTGCCGTTGTTAAAGCACATAGACTGCAGCTGAGTGTCAGTAGATGCCTTAGGTTGCTAACTGTGTGCTGGGTGCATTTTTCAGAAAGGGTGGATTGTATTGCACCTTCAGGAAAGGGTCTGAGGCACCAAGCACATTGTTAGGAGAAAGACACGCACACATCCCAAAGTTGAATCCCAAGTTGCTAAGCTGTGCCTTATGCTTTGCCAGCCTCACTTTGTGTACAGAGGGCAAGAACTTGAGTTTCAATTGCACAAAGATGTGCTGTTAAAATGCAGAAGTGTTTATCTAATACCCCTTTTTTTTTCTACCGTGAGCTTCAAGTGTCTGTTTCCAAAGTATAAATATCACTTATTTTTCCCAAAATTTGTGCAATAAAAAATGTTGCTGCTAGAGCAGCCTGAAAAGGTGCAGTTTCCTGGGAAAGGGTAGACAACACACGGAGATGATCAAAGATGTAAGAACAAGTAGTTATACCTAAAGTTATTATTTTAAAACTTAAGTCTATTTTATAAAATAAACATCAAGTTGTGAATATCTTATTTTATATGCCTTTTAATTTTTTATTTTCTTCCCTCTACATTCTCCATACTCCTTCCCATTCTGCTTCAAATTCATGGCCTTTTTTTTCACTAACTGCTTTGGCATGCATCTATGTCTATGTCTATATCTATGATTATGTACATGTACATTTTTAAATATAATCTGCTCAGTCCCTACAATATTAATTGCACGCATATTTTCAAAGCTGACCTTTTGGCACTAGACAACCAGTTGGTGTGCTCTTCCATGGTGAAGGCCACCTCTCCTACTCCCAACTTTCCTCAGTTGCCAGTACTTTTTGTAGTGTTGAGACTAGAATTTTGTCTCTCTGGACCTTGTTCAGGTCTTAGGCAAGTAACCATGGCTGCTGAGATCATGAGTACAACAGCATGTCAGAGGCCAGGAAACAGCATTTTACAATACTATTTTCCATTCTCTGACCTTAAATTCATTCTGCCCCCTCTTCCTTGATATTTCCTGAGTTATGTGGTACAAAGTTAATATAAGTGTCCCATGTAGGACTGAGCACTCATAGTCATTTATTCTTAGCACTTTAACCAGTTTTGATTTATTTTCATTAACTTCTGTCCATTGCAGAATGGACCTTCTTTGACCAAGGTAAGAGCAGCACAGGTTTATGGTTATAAAAATAAATATCTAGAAGGTAGTTTAACAGCATGACCATTGAGCAAAATCATATTAGTGGTTTCCTCTGTAGGGATGATAGTCTCCCCAGCCATGAGCTTTTGACCAAGATTATAGTACCAAGAATGAAATTTCTTCCAATGAAATTCTGATCAAAAACTGGTTTGAATTCTGATCAAAAACTGGTTTGTTACCAGCACCTCATGAAAATCATGTCACTAAAGCACCTGTGGATATACCTTGCCTGCCATGTTGATAATATAAAATGAAAGGTCCAGCCCTGGGTAAAACCACTGGTACAACCTGTGTAGCACTTTCTGGCACCATGACAACCAGGCAGCAAAGAGGAAATTTCCCAGTTAGTTTGAGATTAATTTATTTATGTCTTGACAATAAAGTATGTGAAATCTCCAGAAATAGGGTCTTAACATCTAGCTATGGCGGGCAATGATAATAACCTGTATTTTGTTTTAAACCTGGGCTGGTTAGTTTTTGTCAATTTGACACAAAACTCAAGTCATCTAGGAATAGAGAACCTCAATTGAGGAATTGGGTCCATGAGATTGACCTGTGGAAATGTGTGTGTGTGTGGGGGAATTTTCTGGATAAATGATTGACTTGGAGGGACAATCCCACTGTGGTTGGTTTCATCCCTGGGCAGGTAGTCGTGGATTGGATAAGAAAGCAAACTGAGCAAGCCGTGGAAAGCGATCCATTAAGCAGAATCCCTTCTTTTCCTCCACCATCTGCTTCAATTCCTGCCCCGACTTCCTTCAATGACAGATTGTGACCTGGAAGTTGCAAGATGAAATAAACCATTTTCTCTCCAACTTGTTTTCAGTCACAATGCTTATCACAGCAATGGTAAAATCTAAGATAAAACCTTTGGAAGTCTCTCGGACCAATACTCATCGGAAGTTATTTCATGTCTCAATTAAGAATTTTGAGAGGTTTAAAGAGGGTCTCACTATGCCCTATGAAGCCATGGATGGTCTGGAATTCTGTATAAAACAGACAGGCTTAAAGTTTTCTTTTAACAAGCCATGTGTTCTGGGAGCAACACTGTCCACCTATGCACAGTGCCTCTGTTCAAACTTCTTAAAACAAACACATAAACCATATTTAGTAATTAGGTTGTGAGCTAGTAGATATTCATACAGCTTTTTCTTACATCCTTATTTTAGTTAATCCACTAACTACCCTCTCTCACTTCCCTCCCACACTCTCACCCTTATCGCTGCTCAAACCTTTAACATCTGCTACCCCACCTTTTCTTTTCCCATTGCATATGTTCTCTCATCCACCCCAATTACATTTGTAATTGTGTTGGAAGAGAGTAGGTTTCTTATAACCCTTCAGTTTGCATATCCCATCCCTCACCCCTCCTTGCTTAATGATTTACTGTCTTAACAAGGACCAGCTGACACTTAGAACATCTTGTACACAGCACTTAAGTGTTTGGTATACAGGGATGAAGTTGGGGCCCCAGATTCCTCTTTTATAGGAAGCATCTAAATATAATCAAAAGTTCAAGCCAAAAAAAAAAAAAAGACTTTGAACTTAAGGGAAAACAAATCCAGTGTTAAATTTCAGCGAGGTTCATTCTCAGATGTAATATTTTGTATATTATGATAAAAATAATATAATTAAAAATCCAGGTTTCTTCAAGCTTTGTTTTTTTTTTTTTTTTTTTTTGGTTTTTCGAGACAGGGTTTCTCTGTGTAGCTTTGCGCCTTTCCTGGAACTCACTTGGTAGCCCAGGCTGGCCTCGAACTCACAGAGATCCGCCTGCCTCTGCCTCCCGAGTGCTGGGATTAAAGGCGTGCGCCACCAACGCCTGGTGCTTTGTTTTTTAAATACTAGAATACAAGCTACATAGTAGTAAAGAGTTCCCTATGTTTGTGCATCTCTGTTCTTAGCACCTAAAATGTAACAGACACATGGCAGGAACATTAAAAGATACTATTTGATTGAGTAAAATACTTCCTCAAAGTTGTTATTTTTCCTATAAGATAGGTATAACATAAAATATTGCCATAGAAGAGTACACAAAGAGGTACTTTATTATTGTAATTATTATTATTTTACTCATTATTGTATGAGAAAGATTAAGAAAGACATGTAATAAAACAGGTTATGCAATCCATTCTCCTGCTAAATCAATCACCGAAGTTATTTATGGAAAGGTTATTGTCTTGGCAATGTCATTACAGGAAGTGATTGTCCTTGGTAACTTAATAGCCATTCTCTAGGTGGAAAGTACTGCTTCTGTGCAGGAAGGAATACAAAGCTGGAGTGGGGGACCATTGCTAAATCCTACTCCACCATAGCCTTAGCAAGTGGGCCACCTAACTGTTCAGCTGATGAAAGAAGGAACAGTACTTTTTTCTGTTCTCATTGATAAATCAATCAGTGCTCCACAGAATACTATTATAAGTTGGTACCCTGAGATATAGGCATTGGTTTTTGAATCATGAGATGAACTTTCCAAGCAAAAATAATGTCCCATATATATATATATATATATATATAAAATCAATGGAATGGAATCCATTTCTATGTGCCAGCATGTGATTGGCATTTAATAACTGTGTAATGTTCAGTTTAATGAATGAATATTTTTAGCTTTGTAAAATGATTAGTATCTATGTATTTTCATATTTTATAGTTAAGAGATCCTGAAGATATGTAGTTGTGATTAACTTGAGGAGTTTAGAATATACTGATACATGACATACTTTGTCATATAAATATAAATATAATACAATATAAATATAAATATAATATAAATATAAATACTATGACATATAAATGTACATGACATACTATGTCAGAAATTCAGATGATAAATGAGGATCACATTAAAATCATGCTGTTGTGGGTTTTTTTTCTGAGTCTATTTGCATGCCAGATTCAGAAACAATAGACCAAATAAAGGATTTCTTCTAAGACTAAACTCAGCCAGCCAACAGTTTTTTTTAAGGTTACTCCAAGAGCATAGTGAAGAGTTATTTCCAGGAATATGGATGAAGCATTAATTATAGAAGCATGTTTGAGGAGTTACTTAAAGGAACCCAGATGATTCGGGCATTATAATTTTTAAAAGCTGCAATACTGCTGGGCGGTGGTGGCGCATGCCTTTAATCCCAGCACTCGGGAGGCAGAGGCAGGCAGATCTCTGTGAGTTCGAGATCAGCCTGGTCTATAGAGAGAGATCCAGAACAGGCAGCAAAGCTACACAAAGAAACCCTGTCTCGAAAAAAAAAAATGCTGCAATACTGGATACTGGAGTCCTCTGTGCAACCTGCAAGTAGGTTCACCACTGAAGAATCCCATCCACGTCTCATTCTTCCTTCCCCATAACCATTCACTGTGTATATAAACTTCATGGAAGGGACCTGTGAGTTTTGGAAGTGTCACAAGCTCCATGAGCATCCCCCTATTTCCACACAGGAACATTTATATAGGGATGAAAAAGCTACACATTGCATGCCTTAGATATCAAGAAGAGGAGAAAATCTGCACACTAGATCATTCTAAAAGTCATGGAGATTGAACATTTAGGAGTCATACAAATTTATATAAGGATCCAGGAGATACTGTGGTAATAAAAGAAGCATTCAGCGAACAAAAGCCATGCACATTGCATAGCATACCTTATCAGAACACAAACTGTAGAATATGGAAAATCCAGAACTTTTCAGTCAGAAAACTATTAACCATTCATGGGTACATGCTGCAACCGTTCCTGACAAGGTGCATTGTAGGGTCTTCAGACTGTGACACTAAGTAAGCTCTTAGAACCCAGCTATTTCACCAACACCTACAGGAGTTGCTTCATGATTGACATGTGTGTCAGCCATCCTCACTCTTCCCTGCCACCAGAATGATAAAAGATCTCCTTACATCTCTTAAGTGTTCTGACTTCCCTACTCTATTCTATTTAGACTACTGATAATATAGTCCCAAGAAACATTCGATTTCTCTTTGAAGGAAGAGCCTTTGGCCTCCTTCTTGTTGATTTATTCTGTTGTTGCTGATGTACAAAGCTCAGTCAGCCTCTTATATATAAAACAAGAAATGATTTTATTTATTAATTTTAAGATTGTTTTTATTCATTTTACGTACCAACCACAGATCCCCTTCTCTTCCCTCCTCCTGTTCCCCAGGCCTCCCTCCACAACCCACTCTCTATTCCCTCCTCCGAAAAGGTGTGCTTCCCACAGGGAGTCAGCCAGAGCCTGGTACATTCAGTTGGGGCAGGTCCAAGCCCCTCCCTCTGCATCAAGACTGTGCAAGGTGTCCCACCATAGGTAATGGGCTCCAAAAAAACAGTTCATGCACCAGGGGTGGATCCTGATCTTATTGCCAGGAGTCCCCTTAAGCAGCTCAAGTTACACAACCATCTCACTTAGAGGGCCTAGTCCAGTCCCATGGAGGTTCACAGCTGTTGATCTAAAGTTCATGAGTTCCCACTAGCTTGATTTTGTTATCTCTGTAGGTTTCCCATAGCCAGAACCTGGAAACAACCAATGTCCCTCAACTGAAGAATGGATAAAGAAAATGTGGTACATATACACAATGGAGTACTACTCAGCAGAAAAAAATAACATCATGAAATTTGCAGGCAAATGGATAGAACTAGAAAATACCTGAGTTGGGTAACCCAGACTCAGAAAGACTAACATGGTATGTACTCACTCATAAGTGGATACTAGCTGTAAAGCAATGGATAACCAGACTACAAACCATAGCTCCAGAGAAGCTATCAAACAAGGAGAACCCTAAGAGAGATGCATGGATTTCCCTGGGAAGGGGAAATAGATGAGATCTCCATAAGTAAACTGGGGGTGGGGGTGAGGGCAATACAGGGTGAGGGGTGGGGGATGAGGACGTAAAGGAACAGCATGTTTGAGCTGGAACAAGAACAGAGTAGGAGAGAAATTAAAGAGATACCATGATAGAGGGAGACATCATAGAGACAGGGAGAAACCAGCTACTAGGGAAGTTCCCAGGAATCCACAAGGATGACCCCAGCTTAAACTACTACCAATAATGGGGAGGGTGCCTGAGCTGTCCTACCCTGGTAATCAGATTGGTGAATACCCTAACTGTCATCATAGAGCCTTTATTCAGTAATAGATGGGAGCAGATGCAGAGATCCAGAGGCAAGCACCAGGCCAAGCTCCAGGAGTCCAGTTGAAGAGAGCAAGGGGTATCAAGAAACGCTTTTTATTTAAGGACAACTGATAGCACACAGATGGAGGATAGCAACCTAGATAAAAAAGGGCATGGCAGAAGGAAGATTGTCTGCTTTTTGCTCCCTTGGCCTCCTGCTTGTTCATTTGCCTGTTGTTGCTGCTGCTGATCCCTTCCCCGACATCAGAAACAGCGTTCTCAAGGATTCCGTCCTTGACTGAGGAATGACCAGTGGCTCTCCGGTAACCTTCCATGCTCTCAGCACCAGATTGGAATTGCTGAGGCACCCAGGCTTACGGACTGAGCAAGTACCAGGTCCTCAGTCTCTCAAGTGTGAGACAATGTGATTACTGTTTTAGCAGAAGATGATTTAACAAATTTGTTATATATCTCTTTCATCCCATCAGTTATGTTCCTCTAGAGAACCTTGACTAACATACTGACCCTTACACTATCTTTTGTAGTTTATGTGTGTTGTCACGATATACTTTGGATGGGCAGACTCAATACTGGGTTATCTTGAAATGTCCTCTGCCAAAGACATTAGTCCATTAATTTTCAATTTAGCCTCAGGCAGATTCTTACAATGAGGGCAGAAGGCAGCCCGATTGTTTGCCGAAATATTGCAAGGATGGCCTCTTTCCCCACTGCTGTTATAGACCTTGCTCTGTGCTGAACTCTCTTGAGCTGGGCTTCTGCGGTCCACATCGATCCCAGCGGTCCTGTCTTCAGGGTCCTAACACCTTTCTCAGTCAAAAGTCCTAAAGCTTTCCCAATCCTCCCCTATGTCCAAGTTATTCACAGCAATATCGTGCTTCCTGGTGCCAACGTCTGTGTTGGTTACCTTTCTACAAATGCAATTACACACTACGATTGAGGCAATTTATAAAAGAGAGAATCTAACTGGGCTATGTTTCCCCAAGGTTAGAATCTATGACGGCGGAGTGGATCAGAATTTCGAAGCTTCATTCTCCTCACTTAGCGGCGTACCTCTTCCAACAAGGCCACACACCTAATCCTCACTAAGCCGTTCATTCAACAGGGGACAAATTATTCAAACATGCGAGTCTATGCGGGCCATTTTGATCTAAATGGCCGCACTCTCAAAACTCTTCCATTTTAAACAGAACTCCCAACACTTTCAGTAATCTAACACACACACACACACACACACACACCACACACACCACACACACACACACACACACACACACACCTGTCCTTACATTATCTTAAATTTTACATTCAAATTTTAAAGTATCTTGGTCATATCTGACAACAGATAAATTAAAATAGCCTAACTTAAATTAAACATAACTATTCTGAGCCCTAAGACCACTTTGTTAATCTTTTCCCATATAAATAATACACATAATTGGAAAATTCCTTTCTTGTAGACACATTCCTTTCCACTCCTTACTTTTGCACATATCTATTTCGAATACTTAGGAACAGACGTTATTTCAAATTTCATGTTTTCTAAATTTTGGTAATATTTGCCCATAGCTAACGAAGAATTTGGGGGATGAGATCCTAGTCAAAATACAAAATTTATTTATATTTCATATATATTTTATAGCTTTAGCTTAAAATTAGTTTCATGCAATATATTTAAATGCAGGTGTGTTTTTACTGTGACTCATCACAGTACAATGAGTCCAGATGTACTATTTTTCACTTATTGGCTCATGTTAATACTCAGAAAATTTTAGATTTAGGGACAATTTATGTTTTGACTTTTGGATTATAAATAATAATTCTATAGTATAGGAGGTTGCCAGTATCTACCAAGTACAAACTTTTTACATGCTATGTTTTTTAGTTAGATGATTTGGACATTGCTACAATGAATTTGAGGTGACTAATGTAATTAACCAGAGAATATCAATGTGCATGACCAAGTAAATCTAACTCACCTATTATCACATGTGATACCTCAGATTTACACTGACTCCTGTACTTATAATTATAGCTCAAAGTTTCTCTGTTATTTTGTTAGTAGATATTTAAAGATCCTCATTGAAATCGGAATAATTTTCTTTCTGCTCTATTGGGATTAAATAACTCTAAATCAATGCAGGAAATATCTTCTCAATAGGGAAGAGAATAAGAAATGATCAGACGTTTTATCAACAATGTCAATAATCTTAGGAACTGGTTCTTTTCTCATACACAGTGCTGATTTTAAAACCAGTTTCAAACAAACACTATGAACTAATATTTGATTAAATGTGAATACCTGAAATTATTTGAAAATTTGCAATATAAAAAAATTATTGGTTATGATTAGAACAGAAATCAACCATCTCTCCATTGAATCATGCCTCTTTTCTAATGGTCCATAACTGCATACCAGTAGGTGGCCCTGCACTGAGTGGCTACCACTGACATAAAAGACAGACAGAACATTCTTGAGGTGGGAATACTAGAGACAGAGCAGCTGTGGTCCCTCTGACAGTTAAACAGGCAAGAGAACCACAGACTGCAAGCCATGATCCCAGTCTAGGTCTGGGGGAACTGTTGCTGGTAGATTTAAGTGGGGTGAGGACATCTGACTCAAACTGCTTTGAAGCAAAAGTAAGCCCACACTGCAGAGAAGCAGAATTCTTGGAAGAGAGAGGTCCAATCTCACAGTCTGGGTATGCTTTACCTCATAATGAACATAAGAGTAAACAGAAAGAGTGGCTGATTATGAAGTCAGAGGTTTGGCCACAGAAGGCAGTGGGTTTTTTTTTTGTTGTTGTTGCTGTTTTTTGTTGTTGTTTTTTTAAGACAGGGTCTTCTGTAGCACTGGCTTGCTTCAAACTCACGATCTTCTTTCCTGAATCTCCTCAGCTTAACAGCTAAACATCAGCATAATAGCTGATGTTATCAAACTTCATGCAATGGAAAAAGTAAATTGATGCTAGCTCTGGACCCAGATGACCTGGGTTTCGAGGCAATTATCTGTGTGATATCTGGCAAATAGTAGTTTCTTATTTTAAATAAAAGTGGTGGTTAAAATGAACTAACAATGTCTGTACAAAGATTTTGCACCTAGCTGAAAAATTATACCCATTATAGAAACAAAATCTTCAAAAATGTCATTTTTTTCTCTTAATTAGTAGAGAATCAGTGGCAGACAAAGAAAGTATCTGAAATACTGAGTCTGGTTTCTTCTTTTAAGTCTCACCATGTAGATCACAACGAAGATTAGATTTAAATACATGATTATAAGCATTGACTGACAGATCATTTCCTTCAGCTAACTAATCAGTCTGCCTTAAGGTGTATCATAAACCTAATGCTAACTTTAAACCTTAAAATGATTCATCTACATTAATTGCAAAGTTTCCAGGCTATGTGCCTAGCCTCATTTTGCAACAGAAACTTCTTTGTATGGATTACTTGCTAATATCTGCTTTTCTGTTGCTAAGTCTACTCCATCTCTAAGTGAAGACTGCAATTACTAGATCTTAGCTATCTGTGTGAATTTCTTTTACAAGGACAATTTTGTTTCATATGTACATGTAATGTTTTCCTAAAATATAAAATTGATGTTGAGGGATGCTTAATAAAGCATCAAGACACAGGTTTTGTTTTGTTTAGTTTAGTTTTAAGGAGAGCATCTTATTAAAGGCTGGACTTGTGTTTGTTTGTTTTTTTAGATAGGTTTTCTCTGCCTAACAGCTTTGGCTGCCCTAGAATTTGCTATGTAAACCAGGCTGGCCTCAAGCCACAGAGATCCACCTGCTTCTGCCTCCCGAGTGCTGCAATTACAGATGTACACTGCCACCACCCAGCTGAAACAGGATATTTTTAAACTGACAGCAATTTATCTGAAACTGATCATGAGACCATAGTCTCATGTCATAAAGACAATGCCAAGGACTAAAATGGCCAAACAAAGTTTGGTTTAGGAAATGTCTGAGGAGTTGTGAGAAGCAAGCTCACTTTTCTTTCCATAAATACTGTTTCTGAGGCTGCCATTCCTCAAGTAGGAAGAGGAGAGGATGAGGTATATAGAGAAGGGAAGCAGGATAGGGAAGCCTTGGGAAAGGAGAGCAGATAAAGTGAATGTCTGCTGAAACAGCACAATAGCTCAATTTTCTTTTAAGTAAAGTGATATTGATATAATTCATTATTGATTCAGGATTTCAAATAACTGACTTTTATTATAGTCATTAAGTATTACTATTCCAGTAGCCTCATCTAACCTCTCTGGGCCTCCAGGTTTTTCCTGTGTAAGAAGAATCCTGAACACAACAATCTCAATTCAATCAGAATATTTTGCATTTCCTACTTCTCTTCCCCATCTAGCATATTTGTGAACAACCATGTGGAAAGTATTAGCTAGTCAAAGGGAGGCAGCCATCCATGAGGACACATGCCCACACACCGTTAAAATACAAATTACATACACAGTGGACTGCTCACCTTATTTAAAAATGCATTTTTCTCAAAATACCAACTGATTACTGAAGAGAAATGAGTAAGTAGCCTTGCACTGGATAAGTCTAGCAAACGCCTCCCTAATGAAGCAATCAGAGCAAACGTTGTCCACAATTACATGATTCAAAACTTGTGCACCTGAGGTAGACATGAAAATGGCAGACTGGCATTGCTCCCCTCTAGTATAGATCTAATTGTGAGGTAACAGCTGATGGGCAAAATAGAAGGACAGTCTACAAAATCACTAGCCTGTAATTTTCCAAAGTAGAGTAGTCCATAATGTCACAGGATGACTAAGGTATGTTTTTTTCTCAGTGAAGAATACTAAATGCCATTCGTGATCTGTATTCATTTTCTGTAAAGGATATGTCTGACAAACCTGGTAAGATTTTAATGGGTCTAAAGATGAGGTGGTGGCAATTTCTGGCTTGTGCAAATCTTATATTAAACTAAATTATTCTGTGGTGACAGGGTATCACGACACTACCTTATTTACAGACACTTTAGAGAATGGTATCATGGTGCTGTTTTCTCTATTTTTTTCTGTGTTTGTGATTATTTTAAAGTGATATAAAATATATTAGAAAATATAAACTAACATGAAGTTCTATGATCAAACCCTACTCCAAATAAATATCATAAAAACGGTTCTGCCTCATGATTTTATCTATTAATGTTTATTTCTGTCAAAATGATTATTTAGCTATTGTCATTCATTTTGTCTGCTTTAAGAGTGTGGTGTCCGAACAACATGTCTTGACACAGCCATTATTCACAGAATACAGATATTGTTGCATTAGTCAATAAGGAAAACTACCAGAAACCCGATTTACCTGTGTTAATAAGAAAAAAAGAAGAAAACAGTGAAGGAATGATGGCTCCTAAAGACCATCTGTGCAAGACATGCTCTCACGTCATTTGGAAAGCTACGGTTCAAGGCATCCTTCAGTTCAGACAAAATGAAGGTTTGGTGAACTGTTGGGGAAAGAAGATGATCCCAGAGAAGAGCTTCCTGATTATTGGCCATATTTGCCTTAATATAGCTCATTTAGGGAATTTCAATGTAAAAGTCAAGCTTAGAAATGAAAATATGATTTTAAAAACTGACCTATATTCAATGTTTAATGATTTTAAATGACACTGTTTCAAGCTCTTTGATAATGATGGCAATTGCTGGGGCTTATACTTTTGATAGCCAGAGGCAAGGAATAGAGATCTTTCCAACTTGACAAACAGTGATAAAAAAGGACAGAAAAGCCATTTTCTGCTTTCACCTCAGTCAGTCCATACAAAGAACTGGGTACAGTAACTAAGTAACTTACCAGCTGAAACTCATGCCTCTGGTAGACATTATGAATCCCTTCTGATGGACCCCCACACTAAACACAGAGAAAGCAATGCTGACCACATTCATTTCTCTTGTTCAGTTTTTCCATGCTAATTAAAACTGAGATGATCTATTGAATTCATTTAATATTTCTCATATCAGAGCTTTGGACCTCAAAGTTGTTGAAGAGACAGAAATCATAATCTCATCATAATGAGGTAAATTCATGAACTGTATTCTTTTTTAATTAATTATTTTTCCATTTATTTACATCCTAACTATAGTTTCCCCTCCCTCCTCCCCTCCTGTTCCCCTCTGCCCATCCTCATCCCCTCTTCCCCTGTTTCTGTTCAGACAGGGGCAGGCCTCCCATGGATATCAACAAAGCATGGCATATCAAGTTGTGGGACTAAGCTCCTCTCCTTGTATTAAGGCAGGGCAAGACAACCCAGTGTGGGGAAGAGGTTCCCAAAAGCCAGCTCAAAGTACTAGGGATAGGCTCTGATCCTACTGCTATGAGTCCTACAATTAGACCAAGCTACGCAACTGTCACACGAATGCAGAGAGCCTAGGTCAATCCCATGCAAGCTCCCTAGCTGTTGGTCCAGAATCTGAGCTCCTATGAGCCCAGGTTAGTTGTTTCTGTGGGTTCCCTTGTGATGACTTTGACCTCCCTGGCTTGTACAATTCTTCCTCCCTCTCTTCAACAAGAGGCCTGGAGCTCCGCCCAGTGCATGGTTGTGGATCTCTGCATTTATTTCCATCAGTTCCTGGATGAAGGCTCTCTGATGACATTTAACATAGTCACCAATATGATTAGGAGAGGCCCAATTCAGGCACCTTCTCCATTATTGCTAGGAGTCTTAACTTGGGACATCCTTGTGGACTCCCG
This sequence comes from Peromyscus nudipes, assembly GCA_902168325.1. Lineage (NCBI taxonomy): Eukaryota > Metazoa > Chordata > Mammalia > Rodentia > Cricetidae > Peromyscus > Peromyscus nudipes. The sequence goes on from CABHPH010000686.1 coordinate 41,596, forward strand.
GGAGTTTCCCTGGCACCAGGTTTCTTCCTAACCCCGAAATGCTCCCCTTCCTATGAAGACATCTCTTTCCTTACTCTCCCCCACCATCTTGCCCCCAACCCACACAACCCAATCTCTCATGTTCCCATCCATCCTACCCCCAGTTTACCCAGGAGATCTCTTCTATTTCCCTTTCCCAGGGAAATCCATGCATCCCTCTTTGGGCTCCCTTATAACCTAGCCTCTCTTGGGCTGTTGATTGTAGCCTGGTTACCCTTTATTTTACATCTATTATCCACTTATAAGTGGGTGCATACCATGTTTGTCTTTCTTGGTCTGGATTATCACACTCGGGATGATTTGCCTGCAAATCTCATGATGTTATTGCTTTTTACAGCTGAATAATACTGTAGGGAAAATGGAGCTGGCTAAAGAAACCTACCCTGACCCTGGAGCCCAGAACTAGGGAAAGATGGCTCAGATAAGGCCAGTGAAAGAAACACAGTTTGGCTCAAATCAGAGCCATCTCTGCCCCTGGCCAACTGACTTGTAAAACCAACCAGTCACAGAGCAGGACAGTAGAACCCTGGGCCCCAAGTCAACCCCTAGTTGACTCTGCCCCGAAGACATCCTATATAAACTGCCCTGCCTGGTCAGTTGTGAGCTGTTCTCTCCATCCTGGTAGAGTTTTGGGTGTGAAGATCTTTATTCACTGGCATAGAGAAGATCCTTGCTGAGATGTCCCTCAGTGGACAGAGCAAGAGGAGTTGAAGAGAACATCCTTGCTGAGAATGTCCCTCAGTGGACAGAGCAAGAGAGAGCTGAAAGAGCTAAAAAAGTAACAACTTTTTTCCAGAGCCAGAGGAGATTGCTACATTTCTGTAGGGGTTTCCCCTTTTGCATAGTGAAACAAAAGAAGCAACATCTTAGGCCAGAGAGGCAGAGCTCTTCTAGGAAGCCCCCTTAAGAGGGGGCTGAGCAAAACCCAGCTGTAGAGGCTCTCCAGGAGAGGAGCAGGATTGCTATATCCTGCAGGGAGACCATTCCCCATCACACCAGGTATAGCCTGACTCTCCCGAACAGTCAGGATACCTTCCCTGCTGAAGCAGCTCCAGGCCTGAGTCTCCCGAGCAGTCAGAAAAACTGCCCTTCCAGGCTGAGCTGTCTCTTTGCAGCTTTAGACATCAGAGTCAGAGCTGTCCTAAGCAGCTCCAGGTGTCTAGGACACCTTCAGGGCTGAGCTGTCCTGAGCAGCTTGAGGTGTCCGGGATACCTTGCCCTCCGGGGTTGAGCTGTCTCTTTGCAGCTCCAGCCATCAGTGCTGTGGGAGAATGTTTTTGTATACTAGTTTAATAAAACACTGATTGGCCAGTAGCCAGGCAGGAAGTGTAGGCAGGATAAGCAGACAAGGAAAATTCTGGGAAGAGGAAGGCTGAGTCAGGAGACACCAGCCTGACGCCCAAGGAGCAACATGTAATGGGACACAGGTAAAGCCATGGAACATGTGGTGATACATAGATTAATAGTTATGGGCTAATTTAAGATATAAGAGCTAGCTAGCAAAAAGCTTGAGCCATGACCATGCAGTTATAATTAGTATAAGCCTCTGTGTGTTTACTTGGGGGATGCAAGTGGGAGAGATTTGTCCCGACTGCTGGCAGGCCAGGACACAGGAAATCTTCCAACTACAAATGGTGCCAAAACGTGGGGCAAAAGTTTCCACCTAAAACCTGAGAAAGCTTTAAAAAAAATTCTAAAATGGAGCTAAAAACAGCTTCCTAGTTGTCTCTCTCAGGCCAGCTGCAGCCTGTGGGCTTGAGCTGTTCTATGGTGGGTTTATGGCATGAGGGCTTGACCTGCAGTATGGCAGATTGCCCCCACAGTACACAGAGGTATCTTCAAGCCATACATTACACTGCATGGTGGATTTAGCCTTTGCTAGTAAAGATGAAAAAAAAGGCTTCTGGGATACAAGCTGCTTTGATAGAAGCATAGAACCACTGCCTCCCAGAGTCATCGGACAGCATGCCTTCCAGAGCTGGTGGTGAATTATCTCCACCATGTTGAAAAGCTGAGATGGGTGGAATCAGAAGCCAAGGCTGCTGCTTGAGTACTAACCACTGCAGTTTAAAGCAATAGATTACAATAAGGCAGATTCAGATGAAATAAGACTTTAAATGGTTTACAGTGTGTGTAAAAAAATGTATATAGGCTTGAAAGAGAAAAGAAAATAAATATAGACAGTTATATAAAGAAATAGTTTTAAAAAATAAAGTCTTAAATAAAGGTAATATAAAAAATAAGCCACATAAAGATGGATATTACACAGAGAGTCTGGATTATATTGTCTTTGGGATTTTTAAGTGCAGAGAGACATTTGATTGTAAAAACTGCTGAGTTAAATCAATATGTATATTTTAAAGGTATCCCTATTTCAAAATTTATGTCTATGGATATGTTGCTTTGGAAAAGAGTTTCTGCTTTTGTTTCCACAGAAAAATCTGTGGATTGCTTCCAGGCTAATATAGTTTGACCAGCCAAGACCCCCTGAAAGGTCTCCAGTGACACCATGGCCCAGATGATCCAACATCCAGAAGATCTTCAAGGCAATTGGCTCAGACAATGCAGCCTCACAGACTATTCCAGTCAGGACTTAACTGTAATTCTTAATTTTCTCACGATCCCCATAAGACTACAGCACCCTCTATCAGCATGAAGTAGCCTAGAAAACGATGCCCACCTTCCCCAAAAATAGATTTTGGATGTTTGTCTTTGTTTAGGTTGTTGGTTACAAATTGTTATTGGTCATAGTCAATATCCTTCTAAAAGAAGAAAGGGGGTTATGATATGTAAATATAGGATGTAGATATGATAGGATAAAAGGGTGGATTGTTGAACCTACTTTTAAAGAGCAACTTGTTTAAAATGTTTTACATTGATATAGATTTTAGTTTATTGATACAAATTTAAAGTTAATTTTGTTGTACTGTATGCATATTTCTACTCATTTTTAAGGTATTATGTTTATGTAACTCATTTAAATTGTAATGGATAATTAAGAAATACAGATTAATAATTAGTCTTCTATGATAGTCAAACTTAAAGTCATGTTAAGTTTTCTGTGTATACATAGAGTTCAATTAGGTAGGTAACCTTCAAATACTCAAAGACCTACAGAATGTGGCATTTAAAATGTTTTAAGAAATTGGACTTTCTAGACACTGAGACATGTGTGCTCCTGGCAGCACCAATCTACTTCAGAGAAGATAATGGACATTGAAGAAACTCATTATGGAGTTTGCTTTCTTTGTGGCAAAAGTTAGCCACTGGGCCAAAAAGTGCCCTTGCATTGACTGCTTGATGATGTGTTGTATAAACTAGACATGCAATATCCATAGGAAGGTGACCACTGAACTTTGCAAGATGATATGGTCCTTCAGGTTAATGCTTCACAGAAGAAACTGTCAGACACTCTACAGGACATAGAAAAAAAATGACTGAGAGACTAGACCTATGGGCTGAAGATGGATACTCCAATGTTACAGAGGAACTTTGGGTAAACGTCCAGGCAGGTAGCTGTCTCTATCATTCTAGATTTTTGGAAGTTGCTTACAATGCTCTTCTTGTTTACTTAGGTAATATTGTATTCTTTTGAGGACTTTGATGTAGTTGAAGACTAGATAGTCACAATTTTCCTTGGTTATGATAAAAGATAAATTAGATATAAAACTTTAGACTCACAAATATGGGATAGATAAAACATTTTCTTTAATTTTGCAAAATACAAATAGACTAGACATTGTAACTGTAATTCTTGCTTAATAACAGTTAGTTATATGTAATTTTACTATATTAAGTTAAAACCTTCCTTTCTAATTAAACAGAAAAGGGGAAATGCTGTGGGATAATGCTTTTGTACACTGGTTTAATAAAATGCTGATGGTCCAGTAGCCAGGCAGGATGTATAGGCAGGATAAGCAGATAAGGAGAATTCTGGGAAGAGGAAGGCTGAGTCAGGAGATGTCAGCTCGCCATCCAGGAAGCAGCATGTAATGGCACACAGGAAAAGCCATGGAAAAAGTGTTGACATATAGATTAACAGAAATGGGCTGAGTTTAAGTGTAAGAGCTAGTCAGTAGTAAGCCTGAGCTAATGGCCGAGCAGTTTTAATTAATGTAAGCCTCTGTGTGTTTACTTGGAACCACAGGGCCTCAGGAGCCAGGCAGGGCCAGAAAAACTTCAGTTACACGGCAGTGCTGTCCTAAGCAGCTCACGCTGTTGCCTGACTCCCCAAGTAGTCAGGATACCTTTCACCAGAGTTGCAAAACTCACGTTTTGATGTTAAAACCTGGGACCAAACACAGAGTTGCAACTAATTTACTTACAAATATTCCATTGTGTAAATGTACCACATTTTCTTTATCCATTCTTTGGTTGAGGAGCATCTAGGTTGTTTCCAGGTTCAGGCTATTGTAAATAATACTGCTATGAACATAGTTGAGCAAGAGTCCTTTATTCAAAAGTAATGGTGCCATTTTGCTATAAACATGTTTAAAGAACCATTTGAGAAAAAGAAACTGTGGGACCAAGTATGTAGATAAATTGATATTATTGTTGTTCCCAAATGTGAATATAAAAATAAAGAGGGTATTGACCCTTATTCACAAATTTACTTTTAAATACAAAATAATAATGAATACCAACTAAGATTCAACAAGGATAATTTATGTCTTTAGTTTGTGGAAATGTTCTAAACTCTCTGAAGTAGTTTTAATGAGTCTTTCATGAATTTGCTTTGCATTTTTCCAATTAGCACACAAATACAGAGGGAAATCCTCCACCCCTAATTTAATAACTTTCTGGGCATTTTTGACACCACCTGGGAAATCAGAAAGGGAGCAATATAGGCATTTAATGCTAAAAATATTAGATCAGTTGCTTTCTTTTAACAGGTTTAACATTAATCATTTCTAAAAGTCTTTTGTTGATCTTAAAACTTTTAGAGGACGTACTTAATCATCACTTCTGTTGAGAACTCACAAGAAGAGAACAACTTATTTTTACATGGCTGCTCAACATTGCTTGACTTCACTTTTTTTCTGCTGTGCTACACTATATTTTGTTGTGTGTATGTGGCACTGAGCCTGTGTTATGTGGTGTGGTATATGTGGTTGTTAGTATATGTTTGTTCGCACACGTGCACAGGTACATGTACCCATGTGAATATACACTTGGAGACCAGAAATACATGGAGAATACCTTGTTCTGATTTCTCTCTATTTTTAAGTCAGGATCTGTCTCTAAGTTAATCTAAAGCTCATAAATTCAGCTAATCAGGCTAATCAACGAGATTCAGGGATCTGCCTGTCACCCAGCCCCAACCCTGATTCCTACCTACCAGCACCCATCAATTCTGCACCCCCATTGCTGATATTATAGTGCATACCACCATGTTCAGCCTTTGTTGTGGGTTCTGTGGATCATAACTCTGGTTCTTACACTTGTAAAACAGGCTCTCTATTGACTGAGTCACCTCCCCATCCTCAGTTTAGCTACACTTTAACAGGAAGTGTGCTTTAAGGGATTCCATTTTAGGACTGTACTGAGATTCTACAGGGCACACAATGCTATCAAGCAGCACTAACACTTTTCATGACATGACACAGAGAAAATGTGTTTCTTGTCTCTTGAGCTGCTTACAGTCTGGATATCAGACAACTGATACATCTCTAAGGTTCAATGAAACAGAAAAGTTACTTATCAAGGCAAATACTTCCCATTCTGGAGCCATTGTGGAATGGATTATTTAGAATTTGGAATTCATCCAGTCAAGATTGAGAGACAAGACCAGGCTCACTTTCAGAGTTCTTTCAGGCCCATATAGTTTTATTTTTATTGACATTCATTTACTAAGACCCAATCTAATGGATAAGGTCAAAGGATTGTGAACTATAGTACAGCTTTAGTGCTGCAGTAGGTTTTCACATGAGCAATTTCTTGTGTTTGTTTCTTCTTTTAAAATGTTTTGTTTGATGTTTTTGTTTGTTTATTTGTTTAGTTAGTTTTTCTAAAGAGAGAGAGTCAAATGGCATGTAGGTGGGTGGTAAGGAGTCTGCCTCTGTAGTACCTTCTTTATCTTCATGCTTCAAATAATTTTTGTCAAAAAAAATTCTTCAAGAGGGAGGCTGAACATCAATTAATAATTGTTCTGTAATCCTTTATCATCTGTAGAGTCCCAGATTGGGGGACCATGGGTTCTGTTTTCTTCACATCTTCTGGTTTAAATCCTTCTTGAGATCACATGGATTATAAAGCTGTACAACGTAAATCAAAGCATGTTGCAATTTTGACTATGGGTTTCTTTCATTCCTCTTTTAATTTGGATTACTATGTTGACCTTTATTCTGGCCATTGAGGACATCTTGATGTTATTTGTGTTCTTGTTTGTGTCTCCACTAACTTGCCCAAGAGAAGAGGTTGTATCTCTCTTTTTTTTTTTTTTTTTTTTTTTTTTTGGTTTTTCACAGGGTTTCTCTGTGTAGCTTTGCGCCTTTCCTGGAGCTCACTTGGTAGCCCAGGCCTCCCGAGTGCTGGGATTAAAGGCGTGCACCACCAATGCCCGGCTAACTTTTTTTTTTTCCGATGAATGATCGATACTGACGTCATCCAGACGATGGCGCGGGAACCGAACTCGCCACCTCTGCCACCGCGGGCCGGACGCCTAACCTCTGAGCCACCTCTCGGGTCGCTGTATCTCTTCTTAAATGACTGTCCCATATGACACAGCCATGAAATTCTTTGAATTCACATCTGTTGTTACCTGCATAGGACCTGTGTAAGACCCAGCCTATAAATATTTAGTCATAGATGGGAGTTGACTCATGCTTTCAAACCTGACCCAGGGGAGTTAATGTATATATGGCAATCAATGGATGCTGTAAGAGAGGTCTTTTTCTCCAGTGATTTAGCCACTGGTGTTACTCGTGGTCCAGTAGATAGTGTCACATCCATGCCAACATAAGTGTCTTTGGTTAAGCCCAGTATGTCACAAAACTAAAAACTAAAAACTACACAAAAAAAGAGATGAAAATAGATGAAAATTTAGTAGGGAGTATGACTGGATGGGTAGAGCATAAACTATAATGGAGGGATGAAAGTGACCAGAATGCATTTATATACATGCATTAAAAATGTCAGAATAGCGAAAAAATAACTTAGTGACCCATCACTGCATTATCTCCCAGGTACTTCTAACTGGGCTAGACTCCACCTCATCCCACCATATATAATTCCCACAGGACTAATGTCTGGGGTCCTAACTGTCCATTCCCTGTAAAGGCGAAAGTAAGGTGAGCACTAGCATCCATACTCTACTTCATTGTTCTCTGATCTTGAAGATGGGTATAATTTGCCAAACAGCTTCAAGTTGGCTTCCTATAATATAGCCTGGAGTTGTGAACCTGATGAATTCTTTCTATCATAAAATTGCTTTTTTCTCAGGCTATTTTGTCATAGTAACAGGAAAGTAAACTAAGAAGAACACCAATACCTGTTTTGAATAAAAATTGATATTTGTTTGTCATTCCATTTCTCTGCTTTATATCTACTAATGTATTGTTTCTTCAGAAAAGTGTGAGGTAGATGTTAATATCACTTTAACTACTTTTAAAGGGGAAATGAAAGAGTTAGGGGCCACAGATATTTAGCAATTCACCAAAGATGCTACAATTTAGTACTACCTAATCCTGCATAAAATCACTGTTCTCTCTCTCTCTCTCTCTCTCTCTCTCTCTCTCTCTCTCTCCTGTTTTTTGAGACAGGATTTCTCTGTGTAACAGCTCTAGCTGTCCTAGAACTCTCTCTGTAGACCATGGTGGCCTCAAACTCACATAAATCTGCCTGTCTGCCTCCCCAGTGCTGGGAATGAAGGTGTGCACCACCACCACCTGGCTGCCACTACTCTCTTAAATAATGTAAACATCCTTTAAAAACATGGAAGTATTCTGAAGCTGGTAATGATTTTTAATAATTAATATGAGTCTTGTGTTTCTTGCATTGTGATAGGCTACCGATGAAAAAAATTCTCCTGCTGAGTTACTATGACAATGACTAACTAAAGAATTCAAAATGCTCTATTAAACAGCATAATGAGCTTCCAGGAAATAGCACAGAGCAAGTGGAGCTAAGGAATAAGGGTCATTAATAAGTTATTGAAATGAAAGCCAACTTGGGAGAATATGTAGATTTGACACAGCCTAAAGCATCAGACAGAAGTTATAGAAGAACTCATGCACAATAGCAGCAACAGTAGAAAAAGACATCCCATAGAAAGGTAGTAAATTTCATGAAACATCACGTTTATTTGGGTTTGATACTAAGTGGGATCTTTTGGCAAACAATATGCCCACTGAAACCATGTGGTCAAAGGCAATTCTTCAAATATTTTGCAGCCTAAATCTATTGTTCATTCAGTTCAAAGGATGTAAGTAAAGAGTTATGATGTCACATCTGCACATATATCTCACCCAGATCCCTTGAGAAATCAATTAAAACATTCTTCAATATATGATCCTAATGTACCTTGTCAACAAATATGAATTTGCAATTATAAAGTTATGTCAAGCATGCAAAAAGACAGTTGCCATGGACAAGAATCAACAGAAACAACAAAAAATATTCTAGAATTGCAAAAGAAAATTTATGCTGAAGAAATCAAAGAGAATTTAAATATAAAATGCTACAGAGATTTTGCAAAGACTAATAAAATTAAAGTTAATTCAATTCAGGGCTAAACAGAAGTTTGAGCTGAAGATGAATAGTGAATGGGGGGAGGTTCAGAAAAAAATTACATAAAACACAGCACTGAAATTAGAAGTGTGGGGCTGGGAAATGCCTCTGGTGTTCTGGGTACAATCCCTGGGACCCACATGGTGGAAGCACAGAAATCACTCCTAAAGCTGTTCTCTGACATCAGCAGGCATGACACACCCTCATACAAATAAATGTAACAACCAATTTTTAAAAGAAACAGAAAACGTAACAGATGTAATGGACATCATGAAAAGATTCAAAATATAATTGAAGAACATTTCAAAAAGAAATCTGAGGGGAAAATACAGTGGTAATATTTGCAAGAACAGTACCTCAGATTTTTATAGAACTAACCAGAATGATGAATGACATGTAAAAGAGCAAAGAATCCCAAAAACCTTTAAGTTAAAGGAAATACTCATCTAAAAATTCATGATGAAACTGTAAACAACCAAGATCTTGGCAATGAGCATGGAAATCCAATGAGTAGAAATACAAACCCTAAAATGATTATATCAAATAGAAACTTAAATGCAACTTTAAAATTCAGAGAAAGAACACCTGCATCTCATGGTACCCATTATTGGAAAAAAATATTTACTGATAAAATAGATTTTTGTCAGAACACCTTTTTAGGAATGAAAGTATATCAAGAGATTTTCAGAAAAACTAAGAATGTATTTTATTTAAATGATTTTCTAAATGAATAAACAACAGAAGAAAAAACAAAGATTCCAGAAAAAGTCAAACAGAAATGACAGTGCTGAACAACGAAAATAATTACACCTGTACAGCTAAAGACAAAAGCACAACACAGAATGATAAATGTTCCTCATAGGCTCCGGCATTTAAACAGTTGGGCCCCAGTTGGCAGGGCTTTTTGGAGATGTTAAGAGGATCTGAAGCCTTACTGAGAAAGCGTGCCACTGGGGGTGGGCTTTGAGAGGTTAAAGTCTTGCTGCACTTTCAGTTCACTCTTGGCTTCATGCTTATGCTAAAATATGTGCTCTCTCAGCGTCCTGTTCCCGCTGCTCACTATGTCTCTGTTGGGGCATATTTGAGCACACTGTGAACCCTGAGTTTGCACTTGAGCTAATTTAATAAAAATTAACCTCGGGTCAGGAGGCTGTGTTAGCAACTAGTTGACAGAAAGTCATCATAAAGCATCAGAGGGCACCCGGGAGAGATAGAGAGACACCAGAAGCAGTAGGGTAGGGTGTGGAGTGGCGCAGCTTTTTGTGGTTTGGTGAAGAAGAAGCATGAGTCTTCTGTGAACGCCAGCAAGGAGAGAGGGTCAGCTAGTTGCTGCTCGGCCTCTCTGAGCTCACAGAGTCTTGTCTTACTCATAATTAGAACGACAGAGATTTAGTTAAAGCTACCTCTAACTGCAGTGAGTGACAGGGCCGGTGCCGACGGACAAGTTCTGGCCAGACTGCAGCTTCAGCGGCCAGGCCTGGTCGCTGCTAGAGAAGGAGGCTCGTTAACCATGGAGTTACAATTGCTGGTTGAGATAGCCATAGAGTAAAGTGCAGCCACTGTGCTGAAGTTAAAACAACAGCTCTGTCAGTTGCTTCCCTGTCTCTAGCCCACGGTGGTAGACTTTCATCTCTCTGAAACAATAAGCCAGAGCAAACTGTTTTCTTCCTTAAGTTGCCTTTGGTCACATTGTTTTATAACAGCAACAGAAAAATAACAGATACAAACTGTACACTGCTTTGTTTCCCAGGACCCAAATAAGGAGGTTCACAACCACCCTCTCTCCAACTCCAGAGGATCCAATTCCTTCTTCTAGTTGCCACAAGCACCTGCATTCACACACACACACACACACACACACACACACACACCCGACATCACATATATCACACGTATCACACACCATACACCGCACACTCACATCTGACACACACACATCATACATACACCCACACAACCAGACATCCACCACACACACACACACAGCATATACATATCACATACAGCACACATGCACATACACACTCACTAGCATAACACATGCACATAATTAAGATAAGTATTTAAAAGGCACAAAAAATAACAATAACTAATTTAAATTTGTAACAGACAATGGTATCATGTAAAGTCACAAGTAACCAGGCTCCTGGATGTCATTGTTGTTAACCAGATCCTTTCTTTCCCTTTACATTCCTTCTACCTGTTATTTTCTGCCTGGCAATTGTTGTCTGTTTGTTTGTGTTTTAGTTTCAGCCTCAGAGAATAAAAGAAGGGACAACTGGATTTAAATCAATACCAGATTCTCAAAATTCTCCAGTGGTGTACTAAGAGGTCAGGTGTGTTACTAAATATTGATTTGATGAAAAGTATTAGAAAAATAAGAATCTTCCATAACAGCAGAGAGAAAAATGCAGAAATAACTTCACGCAATTTTTAAACTGTGAAAGAAGAAAAGCACGATTTGAAGGAAAAATAAAAATAAAACAAGTAATGCAAGACAAATAGAGCCTTGCAGAACAAAAATGTCCACATCAGGTTAACTTACGTCAGTAACTGCAGTAACTTTGCCAAACAAAAACAACTGTATTTTCACAGAATTTCTCCTCTCCGGATCTTTCTTTTTCTCTCATGGGAACACAAATTTAGACATAGAGGCACACAACAAGAATAATCAGATGCAAGAAAGATCTCTGTTTTGCTTCCAGTTAGTGATCCCTTTTTTTTGTAAGATTCTATTTTAATTAACATATTTATGTGTGTAGGGCATGGAGGGCTGAGGGGTGCATATGCAGGCACATGCATTTGCAAGAAAAGGACACAAAACCATTTGAAGGTGGAGTCACAGATAGTTGTGAGCAGCCTGACATGAGTGCTGGGAACTGAACTCAGTTCCTCTGGTTGTACAAGTGCTCTTAACCACAGAGGCATCTCACTAGCCCATGGTTATCTTTCTTCATCCTTTCTCCCTTCTTTCTGACTTAAATCAAAACATGATGACCAGACCATAAGCAGCTCCGATGAACTAGGTAACTGATTTCTAGGCTAAATCGTGAGGATGACAGAGCAGTGAGTTAAGAAGCAACCACCTTCTTCACCCAGTGGGCCCAATTTAGCCCTGGAATACTTTTGTTTAGATTTTGTTTCTATAGGTTGTGCACTGCACTAGGAATATGACTTGTGTTGTCCCAGTAAAAAAGTTGAAGCCCTAAAATGATGATGAAAGCCTTCATGAAGTTGAGGAAAGGGATAAGGAGACTACAGTAAGTAAAGTATGTAGCTTAATACCCAACAAAGACTAAACATCCAATGCCAACATCTTTTGAGAAACAGGTGTACATTGAATATAGAGTTACAACAAAATCATACAGGAGGTAAAATAACTTCATGAAGAAAAGAAGTCAATTTAGCTTATACCTTACAATGTTGAAAATGTCAGACCAGTGGGCTGGGCTCAAAAGACGTTCAAACAGCACTATGATAGTAGAACATGTGTGTAAGGCAAAGATCACACTTTCCAAAAGGAAGTTAAAAAAAATTAATCTGGGTACCAGCTTGATCTTATAAAAACTGTCCACTGGGAGAGCTCAGAGGTCCCATGAGGATCACCTTAATGCCTCCCAAAGGAAGCTCCCCAAGTGATTTAAAAAGCTTGTTCTAGCTTCCACAGCCTCTAACACTGCCACATTGGAGAGACCAGACTCTCAGTTCAGCACTTAGAGGGTACACATAAGCCATACTTTCTGCTAAGAATACAGTTTTTCATAAGGCAACATGACATCGGATAGGCAGTTAGTGTCTACCTGTGGGAAAATGTTTACCATGCTCCAAACTGAAGCTGTTCCATGCTACTCATCTTGTGGCAGAAGCCAACTGCTCTTTTAAACACTGGATGAGTATGCATTATCAGTTTAGTTCCAGTCTTCCAATATTGATTAATGATAGTTAAGTACAGGAACAGCAGTGAAAAGACTGGGAGTTTCAGTCCTACAAATTCAATCAGAAATAAATCCTCAAGTTAACCCTGCAGGTTGAAGTGGAGCTTTGAGAAATTACAGTTTATGAAGGATGGCACTTGCCAGTCACCTTTAAATCCAGTCAGCCAGCTAATTAAATTTACAGTCCCTCAAATGCTTCCAGTAAACAGAATCCACATAACGACACACTTTTACGTTTTCTATGCAATCTACAGAAAAGTACATTTATAACCATTTTTTCACAGCCAACAGTTGTTTTGAAAGCTCTGATTCCCAGCTTCATGCAAGGATAACCTGTGAGAATTCTTTTATCATGTATGTGTTTTCTCAAGGATTTACAGATGCTACAAAAGAGTTGTCTTTATAGAATTTTCCATGAATAAATATTTTACAATCTTTTCAAGGGCAAAATATTGGATATAAGAGCTAATTTCATCCACCTATTGAGAATAAATCAATTATTTTGTGCATAATCTTTATAACTGGTGTAATGTCAGCAAAAATTTGAAGAAATATTCAGGAACTCACATTCATTGTGAAATGAGAAAAAAAAGAAGGACATGGCTTTTCCTAATGGGAGGATGTTTGGGCTCCCTAGAGATGACACAAAATTTTGATAGCCAGAGCTTCAGAAGAATTAGATAGCACCTGGAGAGTCCCAAAGAAAAAGTCGATAATTAAAGCCACAGGAGCCCAAGCTTCCTATGTCCCCTGATCTCCTGTTAGTGGACATATGCCAGAAACATTGAAGGTGAGTCTTTTATACTTTTAAGAAGATGATTATTAATTCAGAGGACACATTTGAATAATTAATGAAAATGGAAAGATTTACGCTGAATGATTTGACCACTAAAACAAATGTTTGAGGAGATAAATGTTTGCTTCTCTTTGGATATAAATGAATGTATACATGTGTCAGCACATCTTGTGAAACCCCATAAATATGTACTGATGGAATACTGAGAGTGTAAGAAATGGTCTTCTCTATGGAAGAGTCTTCCAATTATAGATATAATTAATTATATCTATACATAAGTGTATATACATGCACATATATATGCATGTTTACCTGTATGTCTATATGTGCGTGTGTGTGCATATGTTGTAAATATGCAACAAAAATTAAAGAAAAAGAAGCCATGGATTTGAGAAAGAGCAAGGGGGTACATTAGAGGGCTTGCAGGGAGAAAAGGGAAGACAGGAAAGATATAATTATATCATAATTTAAAAATAAAATATTTTTTCTAAGAATGCCTTGAAATGGCAGTCATTAACACTAGTTAAAATGGTTATAAAATACTACAAATATTTAAGAGCTATCCCACACCAATTAAATTAAATCTTGGGAATGGAGACCAAATATTAAAAATTTTCAGTCCCCCGGTTGTTTCTAATGGAAAAATGAGATTGGGACTGAATTAAGTTTTAAGTAAGATCCTCAAAAGAACTTAGATTTACAGAGACCCATTAATTTTAGGTACCGGTGAATGGTACCAGGTTCATTTCTTCCTCGTGTCATTTGCTGATTGTTCTCCCTGTAAAAACGAGACAGTGTCAGTAAGAAGCAACATATCTATATCCTGGAGTTGCAAGACTCTGGGAACCTCTGATCCCGCTGTACGAACTACTTCATATTTCAAACGATCAGTGAATTCGTGTCTGTGCATTTCACACAGCACACATCTTCACACAACCATAGACCAGCAGCAGCCCCGTTCATGAACCTATGAGATCTGCTTCCTGCCCAACAGCTTTTGCATCATTTTCATTTCAAGATTCAGCTCCTTGAAGGGGGGATCTTGTGAGAATGCAACCTTGTAGTTAAAGAAATTAAAGTTTTCTTGTCACTCTTGAACTGATGGATTCAATCCTCATTCACCTATATATACTAGTATACTACTACGGTCTTATGTGCTTCCCACGGGAACACTATTAGGATACACCATCACTGAAGGATGATCATATGTCATCGGGGATATTAAACAAGGGAAAGTTAATTCACTGAACCTTTTTAACTGACTGTAAATTCTCAAAAATAAACCATGCCGTGTCGAAGTACTTGACAAGACAGTGTGAGGGAGGAAGGGTTTGTTATTGTTCATCGTTTGTGGGTACAGTCCATCACTGTGATGGAGGCATGGCAGCAGAAGGATATCATCCATGTTGCATCAGTCAGGAAGAAGAGACAGGTAGTCGCTGCTGTTCAGCTTACATCTTTTCCTCAGAATGAGATCCTGGTCCAGGGAATGATACATTCTTCATTCCGCATAGCTCCCCCTACTTCAATTAACCTAGTTTAGAACTGCTCTCACTTATGTGCTCAGAGGTTAGACTCCTGGTGATTCTTGATTCTGTCAAGTTTACTGTCAATATCGACCATCACACACGCCAAATAGATCTCAATGTTTAGCTTTTCCCGATTACTAGCTTGCTTTCTGGATGTTTCTGTCTGACTAGGCCAAAAGAAGACCCTAAGGTATCGCTTACATTCTTCTCTACCGTCTTCTCCCATGAACCTATTGTAGTGTCACATTGCACAAATGAAGAAAAGGTTAATGGATTGAGCCTACCTTTTCTTTCTTAACAAGTACAAATTCTCCAAATGATAAGAGGTCTCTTACTAAATCCTCTGGTGTTAAATCAATGTAGCCTATGTTAATGGATTGAGCCTACCTTTTCTTTCTTAACAAGTACTCTACTCAGAGGGAAGCCACACCACATACTGGATAGGATTCACTAAGAACACATTTAGTGTTTGGAGAGAAGTGTTAACATTTCCATGATTCTTCTACAAATGAAAGTTTCAGGTAGAATTCTTGACATGGTAATCCTGAAACAGACCTGACCGCATCTGCAGAGAACAATCACAGATTCACTGGAAATATTTTGGGCAGTCTGGAAGTCTTGGGTTGCTGAGATGACAGGTAATGTGAGAATGTGAGCCTAAGAAAAGGACCTTGGAGTCACTCTTACTCTGATCCCTCAAGAATTCATTATGTAATAGAGAACACTTAAAATACATTTTTGGCAATTATAAAAGTACCATTAATAATAGTCATTTTTTTGTACAACAGAAACCTTGAACTTACTCATGACTGAAACTTTACCTACCTTCCAATGATTTAGTTTCTTTATGTGTATATGTGTGTGTTGAAAGCGTGTAAGTGTATGTGAGTATGAGTACCTGCAAAGGCCAGAGACGGCATCAGATTCCCTGGAGCTAGAATTATAGGTGGTTATAAGCTGGCCCATGTATGCACTGGGAACTTAACCAAATTTTTTTAAAGATCAGTAAATACTCAAGAGTTGAACCATCTCCCCACTCACAGAAATTTTATATATTTTCACAATATCACTGCAATACCCTTCACCTACATGCCCTTGCTCACCATCATCGTACTCTGGGCCTGTCTCTAACACTCTACATATTTGCATACCACACACAGAAGTGAGATCATTTGCATACTTTCCCCCCACACAAATCAAAGCATACAGTCATTGGTTTGACTTAGCTATTTTACAATGTGTGCTTATTTCTAAAGATTTTGTTGCAAGCAATAAATATATTCTATTTCATCTGTCATTAAAAATTTAAAAAGTTGTAAACGCATTTGGTTGTAAACAAACACTTGATTCTTACATGCAAATGTGTCTTGTCAGTCCCCGTGGTAATCAGGAGGAGACGCAAGGACAGGGCACACAGAGCTTCTGGGGGCAATGCTAGTCTTCCTAAAGACCGGGAGGTTCTCTGAAGAAACCGAGAAACTTGTTTGAAGGTGCTGAGGTATACAGTTAAATCTCCCATAGAGAAAAGAGCTACAGAGCTACAGCCATGTTTCGGGCAAGCATACATGTCACGCATTTACATATAATTTCTTTGTCTCTTGATAGCTTGTTTTCAATTGCCGACACTTGAAAATTATGAAACACACTGACAGTTGATTTATTTTTTCTCCTCTGATAATTATATGAATTACTTGTTTATTATATGAGTTTCTTCATTTGACCTTCAGTGACCATGCATTAAGATCCAGCTTTACTGTATTGGCCTTAGCTGAACTATGCAAACGCCGATGAATTAAACTTTCTTCCTATAAAACTTTTACTTAGAATATCTCACTATAGGAAACATTGAAATTCAACTCAGAATTCAACACCAATTTCAATTTCACTTGGTTGATGTTCCTCTATCCCATTATGAGACCCATACCCACACTTCATGAATGTTTCCTCATGAATTTTAAATTTTGATTTATTCATTTTCTTTATTCATACCTCTGTCAATGTTGTTGCCATACTTGAAAATGATAGTAATTCAATCCCTCTTCACCTCTCTGTAATGGATTTAATACCTGCATTTTGCATAGAGTTTATTTGGCTACTCTAACCATCCAGATGTCTTATTTGATTTCCATAGCATCCTTTATACATTATTCTTCTGACACCTTTCTGACTTAAGTGGGAAGCAGTATCATTCAGTGCAAAGTACCCTAAGGTGATGTAATATTACATTTGTGAGACATACTCATAGGTATAGAAGAACATGGAAGAGGAAGAACAATGAAATATTCCTGATTTATTTCAAGCTAAAACTAAACTTTGAGTTTCTAGATATAAGCTCCAGCTTCTTTAACTTTAAAGTCATGCAAATGTCTGGATAAGAATGAATACATCCTGACAAAATGCAGATAAGTATGTTTCCCGTTTCAAACTTCTTGATGGAGGCAAGAATGAAAAATGAAAAAGAATGCAATGGCTGATCATGATATCCCACACCAAAAATGCAGTTATGTAAGTTTAAAACTGATTAATTGTAGAACACAGCATTGACTTACTTTCAGGCATCAGATACACATACTGGTAGGACTTTGAAAGGGTGTTACTTCCCTTAGAGAGATCAGCTTAAAAAGCAAGTTGATTATCAATGTAAATAAATACAGAGGTTATTTGCTAGTACAGAAATAGATATCTGAGATATGACTGACACTGGAGGTTAACGTAGTCTTACTATTGTTTTTCTAATTGTAACATGCACATAAGCCACCTCAGGAACTTTTCAAAAGCCCTGGATAAGTACCAGATGCTGCATTTCTGTTAATTCCCCAAGTGATACAGAAAATCCTTTGAGTAACAAGGCACAACACCATCTTTGTCCCATCGGCATGCAACATGTAGTCTTCCATCCCTCCCCAAACTGGCAATCCCTCCTACTAGAGCAGTCATACACTGTCACATTAAAAGATAAATAAGGTATGTTTGTCTCTGTTTCCGTAAGAACCACTGTCATGATGATGCTTGGGTGTAACTGAGGAGCCTATTTTAGTTATTCTTCACATATTTATGCCATCTACAGAAGGCAGAGAGGGAAGGTAAATAAGATGGAGCTTTGTAGTTACTATTTCCTCTCATTTCACCTGTGAGATTGTAGCCTAACAGACCACAGTGTTTCAGCAATATGTGCACATCGAGATACTAAAATTCTCTTACAGACATAACAGATAATATACTTAATTCATATCATTTGCTAAATAAATAATAAAGATTGAGCTGTGGATTCTAGCAACAGCACACAGATATACCAGATACACACACTTTGCTAGCCCATTGCCATTTCATGTTTTGCTTTTGATCATTAAAATGTCTTATATAGATACAAAACCAAAGATAATATTAAGAAGTTACATGTGGATTCCTGTGCGTAGACACAGCTCTTAAGTAGATGTTTACAATGTTAAATAGACTTGTACTTCATTATTCTAGCAAATATAATGAATTAGGAAATAAAAATAAATAAATGTGGACTTTTCATTTTTGCAGATTTGTAAACTTTAAATCCATGGCCAAGGTAATGAAGTGATAGATGAAATGAAGATTTGCCTATTCTGCCAAGGGACTGTTCGTGTATTTCAACTGTGTACATCCACATTCAGAGACTGATGTTACATCATTAATGACAACTATCTGTAGAAAATATTTACAAACTCATTTTATAATTTTTTATTTAACAATAGTCATTCAGACCTCAACCTGATAGCCATTATAACTTCTTTACATTTCTAAGTTCCATTTTATTATTTGTGTACTAATGGAAATGATACCCAAATATTTATTTATGCAAATATTTCAAAGACTAAGCTATTTTTCTAATCAGATAATCATTAGTTTCCTCAGGTTAAAATTGTTACGTCAAATGTGTTCTGACATTAAAATTAAGTTTAACCTAGCATGAAGAATGGTATTACCTGACATAACAATACCTACTCCCACCGACCTCAAAAATATATCCATCTACCTGTCATTTAACAAATGCCGATTATACACGGAGCAGTCACTAGAATAGACCACCTCAGAGGACTGAGAACTTGAATGATTGTCTTATAAAATAATGTGTTTCCATAGTGGCTGTTTAATCAATATTTCCCTATCTCCCTCCAATGAAAGCTTTCCAGCCAGGTATTGCTCCACATAGTCTTGTCAGAGACGAAGAAGTAACTCAGAGAAGTTAAGGCAGGATCCCTCAATTCCAGCATCCAGCAAATGCCAGAAGTCCACTAGGGGTTTTGAATCGATGTCTGGTTTGGTGCCCGGGTGGGGGGCGGGGGGGGGGGGGGGGAGGGGGGGACACGCCTTTAATCCCAGCACTCGAGAGGCAGAGCCAGGTGGATTTTTGTGAGTTTGAGGCCAGCCTGGTCTACAGAGTGAGATCCAGGAAAGGCGCAAAGCTACACAGAGAAACCCTGTCTCGACAAAAACAACAAGACCTGGTTCCTTGGACTTCACACAGCCACTGTGCTGCCAGCCCTGTGGCGCTTTCCTTGGCAACAGCTGTTTTGCAGTACCATCCACTCAGCTTTCTCAATTGCATTAAGAAAGTTGCAAGTGTGTAATCACTGTGTCAATAGCAAGCCTTTTCATCTTACTTTGGTACTTTCAGTAGTTACCGGTACTCCATTCTAAGGTACTTTGTCTCAAAATTAAGAACCATGTCATATGTATTTTGTATCCTTATGCTTATAATAATGCTGGCTAAACAGTAGGTGTCCCATGAATTTAATCAAATGAATCTTTTTTTTTAAATACCTGGTATACATGCACAATCAGCTTCCACATTGCAACTTAGAGTTTACATGATGTCAAATATTTTTCCAATTACTACTTGTATGCCTGGTCTGATTTAAATTTCCATTAAAATATTTAAAACAATGTATAAAGTATCATATTTAACAGAACATTCCTCAGATATGATACATTAGAGGAACTAAGAAAATTATAATACTTGCCAATTAAAATATTGGTATTTTGAAAAAAATAAGGAGAAACCCTGTCAGGAACACTTCATGTTGTTTTTAAGCACTATAACATCATCTGTTTGTCACATGCTATTCATGCTGGGCTATATTCTGTGGCTCATTGATGATAACTCTTAAGCTGTTAACATTGGAACAATTTAGTAAAACAGCAAACTCTTTAGAAAGCAATTAAACTCAAGCAAATCAGAATGCAGAAATGACAGCTCCAGAATAAAGACAAGGCTAAAATAAATTACACCATAAATTATGGAGAGATGAGTCAGTTCATTTTGTCCTCTGAAAAACTGCTTAATCACTAGTAAATTGCAGCATGCTACCATTTGCACTAACCCTGTTTGAAACACCCTTCCATGCTTTTGAAATTATTTACCTCCCCCGTCGAGTTCAGTACTTTTTTTCATCAAACAAATATTTCAGAAACATAGAAGAGTTACAGCTCTACACAATTGATATTTCATTTGTTTCTTATAAATGAGATTGACCCATAATATCTACCAAGATTCTTAGAATACAAGGTATAAAAACCAATGAAGTCTGTTTAAGGACTATTAGATAGCAGGTAAAATTGCAGGGAAGCCCATATACATACATGCAGGCAAATGTTCGTACACATCAAATACAAATAAATGAGTTTTTTAAAGTAGTGATTTTCTTTTAGATGGAGGAATTCTGTTGTATAATCAGAGAAGAATATAAAGGAAAGTCGATATTATAATACGGACTTAAAGTGCTCCCTAAGAATGTTCATGTTTTAAGTAAAACCTTGTTTTCCAACTTGAGGTGTTATTGAGGGTTAGCTGGACCCCAAGAACACTACCATGAGTTCATTTCTAGGATAACATAGAACTCCTGTCTGCCCCCTTCAGCAAGTCCTACCAATATGCACCACCACAACTGGCTAGATGAACTCATTGCTAAATAGACTGTTAGGAGCCGAGGCCTGATTCGGGTGTTCCTCTGAAAGGTAGACTTTGTCTCCAGCCCCTCTCCTTGCTATCTTCTTGCCTTTCCTCTCCTTTACCTTCTTCTCTGATCTCTCCCTTTCCTTTGTTTTTTCAAAATGTCTGAGATAAGCAGCTTTCTCCCTCAACAGAGTGCTCTGCCTCATCACTGGTCTATGAGGATGGGATAAAAGCCCATGTAACTGTAAGCCAAGATAAATATTTACTCCCCTAACTTCTGTATTATCAGGTGTTTCCGCATAGCACTGGGAAGATAACTGACATAGGTAACATTCCCAGAAGGCATTCTGGAGGCTATTAGGAAATGTTACTTTTCTTTGTCTAAAACAGAAGCTTTAATGATTCTTTGAAAATTTCATACAATGTGTATTGAAAACACTCCTTCCTCTCCTCCATCACATCATATCTCTCCTCTCCACCCTCCCATCTCTTCCCACTCAGCTTTAAGCTTTCCTCTATTGTTTGTTCCCCTATCCACCACAGGAGAGTTATAGCAGCAGTGTTCACGTCAGTAGAAATATGGAAGCAATTTTAATTCCCATCAGTTAATGAATGATTAAGCAGAATCTGACATAAAGGAGAATACTGACCAGGCTTAAAGGGGGCAGAATTCTGGTGCATGCTACATCAAGATGAGTCATGAGGCTAACTGCAATAAACCTGACAGAGAAAGACATATAATGATCTCTATGGTGAAAGGTATTTAGTAAAGTTCAACTCACGGAAACAGTGGTGGTAGCCAGGGACTTGGGGCAGGGGAAATTAGAACTGGTGCTTCTGGTATACAATTTTAGTTCCGAAAGATGAAATTTTTATGAAGATTTGTGGCACATGATCGTGAAGGTATTTAACCCTGCTGAACTTCATGCTTCAAAATGACCATGATGGAAAATGCTATGTCGTGTGCATTATACCACGATGAAAAAGAGGCTACAATGGCAGAAATATAATTTTCTGATTTACATTTTGGCTGACACATAGTACAGGGGAAATATGATACATTCTACATTGTAATGAGCTCTTACCAGAGGTCTACTGTAGAGTAAAACCATATCTCTCTCTCAGCAGCAGACCAAGGGGGAGTTATTCAACTTCAGGGCTTATCCATCAAAGGATACTGTGACTGCAGGTCAGTTCAATAAGATTCTGGATCAAACATGGCATAATTAAAGGAAGATGCTCTGATCTTCATCATCAATAGGAGTCCCAGAATGCAAACAACACTCAAGTATAGATACGCATGAATAATCTCACATTTATTGGTAATTCTCTTTAACATTACACATCGCAGATACCTTTTCTCAAATTAAAAAAACACATAGAGCTCCAATGTTTGGTATCAGTTCACCCTAGAGACCCTGCATCCTCCTCACAGCAAGGCTCTGCAGTGTGATTCCTCAGCACCTTTCTGGGAGCTCCCGATGTATTTATAGCTTGGTGAGTCATGGTTCCCAGGGTGAAATTCTGTTCTGGGCTGTCAGTGTATTCATTAGAACGTGCCAAATTACTGCAGAAACAGTAAACCAATTTATTACCACAGGAAAACAAAAAGGGAGAGAGAGGAAGATCAGGGAATTCATCAAAACAACCCTTTGTCCTGTGTGGTTATGCTGCCTGATGACTGAAAATTTTGCAACTTAAATTAAAATGTGAAAAGAACCATTGTATGCATTTAAAGAAGAAAGGGTTAGAGACACGACTGTGGATTGCGTATGTGTGTATGTACTTGAGCAATAAACAGGGAAAGGAAACACTGTATTCACAAAATCACATGAATTAGGCTTCTTTCCTAATTTTTGTTAGTTACAAAGGAACTAATACAAATATACATCTATGTCATCTAATACTGAAAAGCCTAAGAAAATTAAAAAGTGAATAATTACCCTTAATTTGCACATTCTGACGTTTCCGAGCACAGTTGTTCAGTAAGCCTTTATTTTTTTCATAAACAAAGCATCAGCTGTGAGAACAAGCGGTATGCCTGTCCTGACAAAATTAGGAAATATGCTCACCCACTGTAATCTCCCGGAAGTCTTTGAGAAACGCACATGAGCAGCCTCCAGGCCAGGAGATCTGAGTGAATATATCTGACTTGGGGCTGGGTGATTTCTTGATTTCTTAGATGATGCTAATGTCTAGAATAATATAAGCAATTCTCTGTAAAGCCTAAAGCCACGTACTGGATTTGTTCAGGACTGGGTGGTAAATTACATCAATCTTTTATCTCTCTTTTTTGATGTTTGGATGAAATGGTAGAAAAGATGAATGTCAAGCATGTGGTGTAAAGATGAAGGTGCAGGAGAAAGAGAAGGAAGAGGGAACAAGAAAAAGGAGAGGAAGGAGATGAAGAGGAGAAGAGAGAGGGGAAGGAGGAAAGGGCAAGAGGTAGTGGTCGTGGGGAGACTTGTGGCGGGATTTCCAGACACTGGGCAAAATCATTTTGTCGGAGGTAACAGTGGAACGAAGTACAGCCTCAATGAGGGGACAAATGTGGTGGTGTTGTTTTCCCCAAAATATTGTGCGTGCTGATAGAGGACAGGCAGCGGTCACACACGCCTTTAATCCTAGCATTCCAGAGGCAGAAATCCATCCGTTCAAGGACACAGCCAAGCATGGTGACTCACGCCTTTAATCCCAGAAAGTGAGCCTTTAATCCCAGGGAGTGAGGCAGAAAGCAGAAAGGTATATAAGGCGTGAGGACCAGAAACTAGAAGCATTTGGCTGGTTAAGCATTCAGGCTTTCGAGCCAACAGTTCAGCTGAGATTCATTCTGGATGAGGACTCAGAGGCCTCCAGTCTGAGGAAACAGGATCAGCTGAGGAACTGTCGAGATGAGGAAGCTGTGGTTTGTTCTGCTTCTCTGATCTTCCAGCATTCACCCCAATAACTGGCCTCAGGTTTGATTTTATTAATAAGACCTTCTAACAATTCATGCTACAGACAAACAACTGGATTCGGAGAAATGTGCCCTTAACTTCTCTCAGAAGCTCTGAAATTTGGCATCGGGACATGGAATAAAGCAGTTGTTTTAGTTTTTCTTAAATGCCCCTGCAACAACAGGTACTTATGCCCTGCCATCTGTTTACCGAGAAGAAGAGATGAGTTCTTGCAGACGAAGTGCAGCACCTGCTCCCTGAAGGATGATGTAAGGATTGTCCTATTGGGTGAGATAACAGTGGAGATACGGAGACTGTGGCCTCTGCCTGAACTGAGCCTCTTCGCCTGAAAAGTGGAGGGTATGGATGACGCAGATTCAGTAATTACGTGTGTTAGAGTGTACCCCTCATGACTCTGGCGAATAAACAAATCCTCACTCTACTCCTTTTGCTTGTTTTGTTTTCAAATTTGTTTAATGCAACTATTACACATATAATTATACATTGAGCATCTCAATTTCGTTCTCTTAAAAATGATTCTGGGAATTTATATCATAGACCCTTCAGTTGCTTTGCTGTGCCCTGTGTTCCTTTGCATGGAGTGAGGACGCTCACCTTAGAGTGTAGATCTAGTCATTCCAGAGCCTGAAGGTAACTTGGACCTATCTCTTTTTCTCAAGGTTCTGTTGGGTCTTGCACCTAATATCTCCTTTCATTGTCTTTAATGATCTATTATTACACACTTAGCATTGACAAGTAATTTCCTCAGACCCAGGATAAAGTGACTCTTTGAGGAAGAATATTTATTATTCTCAATTATTTAGATCCACTTTTCAGTGTCAACCCCATTGCAGTCACATTCTGTATTCCAGGGATGCAAATTGGATTAAAAATCAAACTGAATACAGTCCTCATGTGAATACTACCTCTCTTCCAGTTCTCAAAGATAAAATACAAATGGCCAAATAATATGAAAAAGTTTTCGGAATAACTAACCACACAAAATAAATCTGATTAAGAGAACAAATGACAACAAATATTGGCAAGGGCATGGTAGAAAAGAAGCCTGGCACATGATTTGTTAGAATGAAAAATTTTATTTATTCCCACAAACACATATTTTCTTTCTCTCTGTGTAAATGTGTGTGCATGTTCATGTATCTGTGGGTGCACGTGCATGCATAGGTGCACATCCAAGTGTAAGTATGTATGTGGAGACTGGAAGTCAGCTTTGGGTTTCGTTCCTTAGCAGTGGTCAACCTTGGCTTTCTTTTGAGACCAATACTTTCACTAGAACCTGAGACTCACTGAGGATGCTGGAATGATGGGCCAAGAAGCCCAGAGATCTTCTTCGCTCTTCCACCCCAGCTCAGAGATATGAAACACCCAACCCCAAGCCTGGATTTTTGTCTCTGGTCCTTATTCTCATACAATAAGTAGTTTACCAGCTAAGTTATGTCCCTAACCTCCAGAAGGTATGTCTAAATACATAGAATCTTTTAGAATTATCAACACATAAATGAATTGACAAGAAAACAAAAATAATTTTGTAGCTACTATATTAAATTTTTATTCTAAAGAAAGAATATACTCATAATTTGAGGGTTAACTCTCTTATTGTCAACTCATACTATATAAACTATGATGTAAAGAAAACAGTTATTCTTCAGTCTACTACTCAGATATGACATTAAGTGAGTAGATGAAGCATTAAGTTGAATTATACCACATTCATTTTATTTTAAACAGTGCACTTTATTTTCATGCTTTATTGTGATTTTCTGGATAGGCTGTAGACATTCATAAACATCTTCATTTAGTCTCAGAAGAACGTGGATTTGTGCTTGTGGGCATATATGTGTAAAGCCAAAACCCAGAACTATACTTTCTCATTTGTAAATTGAGATAATATGATACTGTAATCTCAATGTCTATTTTAGCCTTAAGATGTATATTTCTATATATATAATGGTTGTATATTGAAACAATTCCTGGCTTCTATCTTTTATATATATTGTTTTGTGTGTGTGTGTTTACATTTAGGTTAAGTCAAATCATTTTTGTCACCAAGACACAATATTTCTCACAAAGTCCTCTAGAAAATATTCTGAAACGAAATGTAAGTGCTTCTCCTATTGTTTAAAATAAAGCCCAGCTTGTTTATTGCATGTTTATGAAATGGCAGGCACCCTGGAACCCATCTTCCTGCCCAGTCTTCCCCCACCCACTGCAACTCACCACAATACAGTTACTGCTCTGGAAACTCTGAGCACATTTTAACTGAATCTTTTTTTTTTTTAACCCCGTTCATGGTTTTTCTTGCCTTTCAATCTCACTCACGTCCATCCTTTGAATCTGCCAATATATCCTCTTCTCCAGTTCTTCCTCCCATTCTAAGTCACGTTTTTTACTCCTTCTCTGCACTTATGTTGACAAAGCATCTATCATTCACAGCTGTGAAGCCTCCTGTCCTGTAAACACCCCCAACTCAAGCTTGTCCTCCTTGAAAACACCGATTGCTATTGTTTAATCTTTCAATATATATGTCACTTATCTATAAATATCTATAAAGATGAATATCGTATATATGGTAAGTTGTTTAAAAGGATACTGAATCTGATTTTCACTTGACTAACTAGCATGTCTACTTTTGATTTATTATATTGCTTATTTTTAGAAATTTTTCATAATGAATTACCTTAATTTCATAACTATAACTTTTGCTATCCTCTCAAATTTTATTTGATTTTATACGATAATCATTTAAAACCAACTACCATATATTTAATTTTAAAATTAGATGTAATCAGATGGATGGATTCAATTTTTAATTTACTAAACTAGAAAAAAACATACTGATAATTTCATCTCAAGAGTATGAGAGAGAATTGACAAAATTGAGTCATTTTTCATATTAACTGAAGAATCCTAGTCTTTCATGGTTATTTTATTAAAAGGGTTAAATTACTAGTGAAATAACATAAAATTTAAGACAGGTTTATTTTATTTGGGGTGCTGTTCTAGTTTTAAGGATGTCTCAGTGGATCTCCACAATTACCCACAGGTAAGGCTAACACCCTCAGTTATAGAGGAACATTCCAGTGAATTAAACAGAGGCTGAGGTATCAACCCACTGCCTCCACTGCTGAGTGTTCTTCATACAAAATGGAATAGCTAATAAAACAGGGTGTCAAGTAACTAAAAAATGACAGTGAGATTAGGCACACGCAGTTAAGTGCACCATGTGGGTACTATGGTGGAATCTTAGAGATTAAAACAGACTTTAACTTTTAGGAATTATCATACAGAGGAAATAAGGTACAGAATTATATTATCCCATGGATTATCATTTTCCTTATTATGTATAAATTAGATTAGCTTCTCCAACAAAGACTAAATGTTTGTTTTCACATGTGAATTTGATCATATTCACTCCCATTGCTCTCTCTTATCCTCTTGAGGTTTCTTAGTTAGTTGTATTATTCAGAATTTTAAAGAATAAAATAAAAAAGACATAACTGAGAAAAATGCATAATTAACCATAAAGATTGTTTGTTTGTGAGAAAATCATGTTTTGATGTCATTAAAAAGATTGTTAATAGTTTCCTTTGCTGCATTGAAGCTATTTGTTGATGTGATCTGTTCAATCAACTTTCTTTGTCTTCCTGTACTTTTGGGTTTCTACCTATAAATTTATACATTGTCCACCACAATATTCAGAGGTTTCTAAAATTTTACAGTTTTAGAGATTGTGCTATGTCTTTACTTCATCCTAAGTTGTAATTTTGAATGAGGGTAGATAAGAGTTCAAATTTATTCTTCTTGAGGTGACTATCCATTAACACTGTGTAGAAAAATACTACCACTTGGGAGAAAATAATGACAATGATAAAAGGTTAATATTCAGAATATACTGTGACTCAAAAGTGTCATAAGCAAATACAAATAACCAATCAAATAATGAAAAATTGAACCTGAATATATATTTATTACTTAAAAAATGAAAAAGTCTGTAGATACATGAAAGACTGTTCAGAATTACTTATCATTACAAAAATGCAAATCAAAGGTGTAATTAGAAACTACATGATGCAAGTCAACAAGTGTTGTCAAGGATACAGGAAAAAGGAAGAGTTGTACAGTGTGGAGCAAATGAACATTAATTCAACCATTACAGAAAAACTGTGTGGAGGTTTCTCCAAAGGCTGAAGGTAGAATTATCATGTGGTCCAGCAATTCTACTTGAAATACTCACCCACAGCATTAGCAATAATGTGTTGAGATAATATCTGCATCCACCATCGCTGTAGTAAGGATTCATAAAAACAAATTTGTCAAAAGCAATATATGTCATCAAAAGAAGAATTGACAAAATAAATCTGGCATTGTGTACATACACAGTAGGGTATTGCTCAGCTTTTATAAAAAGAACATTCTATCACTCATGGCACTATAAATGAAATTGGAGAGAATTTGCCAAAGCAAAATAATCTTCACCCAAAAAGAAAGTCCTACCATGTGTTGTCACTATGAATGGAAATTAAAATAGTAGAAAAAGATAGAGTGATGGTTAGGAAGACTAGGATATAAATACAGAAATGGTGTGGAAAGGGTACTAAATCTAAAGAGAAGTAATGTGGTTTTTTAAACTCTTTTTTAGTTTTATTACAGAGAATGATAAATACCATTCCATTTTAAAATTGCTGAGAGTCAATTTTTAAAGTTCTTATTATAAAATAAATGAAAGCACAGATAATATATACATGATACAAAGGATGGTAAATAACAATAGTGTTGTATTTTTGCTTTGTTTTACTCTTCTGTCTACTTTATAAATGATGATAGTAGGAATTATAATATTTAGATGTTGAAGCCAATCTGAGGACTATCAAGAGCATAAGGGCAGCTGTTAGATGAACTATAGTTTTTTGGGGAAAAAAGACTTACTGTGAGGTGCTCAACCGCAGCTGATCCATAGAAGATGCTACCCCTACACCTGAGGCTCAGGGGATACGTGGCAAAGGCCAAAGGAACAAGAAGTCTGCTGTGAGATAGTGTCTTCCATATATAACAAGGAAGGTTTCCCTACAAGATCTTAAAAATATGGTCACCTAAATAAGGCCTGTACAATAGCACCATTTGACATGCCAGCATAGATAGGGGAAATTTCACAAAGCCCTATCCATCCATGAAAAACTAAGGGCAATTAATGGCCACTGAGAGAGCCTTCAGAAATGAGCCCACTGATAGGCTCTTCAGTCTTGAGTAGTCAGCCCTAAACACATAACACACATTTGAGTGACTCTAAACAGACTTAGCAGACTGTGTGTGTGTGTGTGTGTGTGTGTGTGTGTGTGTTTAATAATAATTAAAGAAGAGATTATTGGTTTGAGAAGGAGTGGGATACATAGGAGGAGTGGGATGGGGACAAGAAGGGAGATGTAAGTGGTGTGAATACAGTGCCCATGTCTAAACTTCTCAAAAAGAAATTAAACTGTATTTTTGAACACACGCATTGACAGGCCTAGCTATTCATAGCACATACCATTCAATTTAATTGATTTGAACTGAGCCATCTGCTGTCTAATTGCCTCTTAGCCACTGGGATTTATGTAAGTAAATGAACATCAGAGATAGAAAGAATACTAATGTGAAGTTTGTGTTTCATTAAGAATGCCTTCTTGTTCGTGGACAAAAATTAAACATGCGAAAACTAACGAAAATTAAAAGAGCCTATTTTCAAAGTTTCCACCCTTGACTAAGGTGAAATATCTTCTCCAAGCATTTAAAAAGCAGCCAAAATAACTGAAAAAAATTCCAAGGCACTGGATATCAGCCAAGGAGAAAGAGCCAGTAGCTAAGAGATGCAAATAAAACAGATGAGCTCTCTGACTGTGTACAGCAGGGGGATTTCCCAGGCAGAACAGTAGGAAAAGCAGAAAGAGTTCTTGGACTGAGGAGACATGAGGGGGCAGGATAGACATGATTCTCAGAAGGGACTTGCTAGAAGAGAATTTCAGAAGTGTGGAGGGCTTTCTCCATGAGCCATCGGGTGAGCATTGATCATGAGGCAACAACTTCTGTACGCAGAAAGCTGCATGGGAAGATAAGAGGTGTTTTGCTTTAGCTACACAGGGCTGAAATAGCAAATGCCCAATTTGACAAGCCATACAGGAAATCTCAATAATATATAGAACATTTGGACCTTTTTAAAGCACAGTTTTGGTACAGAATTATCCATAGGTCAAATTCTGCCCTGATCTTGCTTAAAATTGAAAAGAAATAACTGAACTCAAAATTTAGGAAGTGATGAAGCAGTTTCTTTATAGAGAACAATGTAACCAATGGACATAATTCAAAAGAAGGAGTGCCTATGATCCACCTTAGGAATCATACCTCTATTTTTTTCCTCTGGAATTTTATATTAGATGACAAATAGTGCAAATTCTACTTCATTGAATACTAGCTTCTTTACCAGCTCATTGTGTTCTATTCTGAGATAGGATTACATTTTTGGAAGCAGTATGATTTTTAGGCTTTTTCTTTAGCATATATGCAAAAGGCTGGTGGAAGAAAAAAACCAGGAGTGCAAATTCCATGCTTAGATCATTTCTCCACAGGTGTTTGGAAGGAGGATGGTCAGTATTTAGCTAGTATGATGGGATATCTCATGAGGTATTTAACCAAATGGCTGTCTAAGAGTCTTTCTTAGATCATGTACTCATAGAGTTCACAAAGCTGAAAAATCCTCTTCAGTTCTTTGTAGAATTGGAAAATAAGTGGTGTGCAACTGATACAGAATCCTTTATGTATTTATTATTCTGTCTACTGTGTGAACCTGACTTTGCTCATGAATAATGCAATGTAAGAGAAGGGCAAACAAAACCAAAACTTGGAATTGTATTATCCAAATATTTATTTGGGGCATGGGTACTTTTCAAACCACAGAACTGCAATTTTCATATCTCCTTTATTAGCAAGAGTATTATGTTTTAGCCAATGAGAAAATGTTCATATTTCTGTGCATTGGTACTGTATGTGATCAGGAGAGGTCATTGAAAACAGTTTTGATTCATTTAACTCAAAGGCAAAAATTCCTTTGCCCAAGGAGAATAACACTAGTGACTAATCCTTCAATTAGTACCCTAAGATAGAGTACATAGGTATTGTGCTTTGGCACATGTCATATTACTGAGTTTAGTAAACTTCTAGTGCATGAACTTAGGCTTTCATATACACAGAAAGAAAAGACTATTGCTATGTTTGAAAGGCCATATTTGAACTTCTTTTTCCCACATTTTTTATTTCACATACCAAACGCATATCCTAATCTCTCTCTCAATCTCTCTCTCTCTCTCTCTCTCTCTCTCTCTCTCTCTCTCTCTCTCTGTGTGTGTGTGTGTGTGTGTGTGTGGTTTGTGTGTAAATAAAGGATATATTTATATGTACAAAATTTTATGATATTCTGAGAAGAATCAACCTTCCCAAATCATTTTGGTAACAACAATTCTAAAATAAAACATGGTATAAACATTATGTTGTCTAAATTGTAGATAATCTTATTATTTTCAAATAACTTCTAAAAACCCACATTTTGTTTCATATAGAAGTTCTCCATGTCCAAATACTTCAGCACATATAAAAATGTATATGACTACCATCACAGACAATGAAACAATTCCCTCTGATAATATTCAAGGATAAATAATTGTAGGGTGGGATAGTGGAAGAAATTTAGGATTATCATATTTTCAGTATTTTGAGAATGTTCTCTAAACCAAGGCAAATAAAGTTTGCTTCCAATGCAACCCGGAAAGTCTACATTCTCTGGAGAACAAAAGTGTTTCATTTCTAGCTGTTTCATATTCCAAGTCTCTTGGAAAAGTACACTCCCATTTCTCTGCTCAATTAATATTTGCTGGGTCTCTTTTCCTGAGCCAGTGAATATTTATATAGAGAATGAATTTCTCATTATATTGTTCTCCACTCTGATTCAGGGTATTCAGAAATGATTCCGAAATCTACTTTCCTTGTCTTTCTACACATTTGAAAAAAGTCCTCTGACATACTGTAGCATGAGTCTTAAAAGTTCTTATTAATAAAATCAAACCTGAGGCCAGTTATTGGGGTGAACACTGGAAGGTCAGAGAGACAGAATAAGTCACAGCTATCTCACCTCACCGGATCCTCAGCTGGTCTTGTTTCCTCAGACTGGATGCTCCGAGCTCTCATCCAGAATGGGTCTCAGCTGAACTGCTGCTAGAAGCCTGAAAGCTTAACCAGCCACATGTTTCTCCAGGCCAAAGGCTTCTCCAGGCCAAAGGCCTGCTCAGGCCAAATGTCTCTAGTTTCTGGTCCTCACGCCTTATATACCTTTCTGCTTTCTACTACCACGCCCTGGGATTAAAGGCTGACTTTCTGGGATTAAAGGTGTGTATCACTGTGCCTGGCTGTTTCCAGCGTGGCCTTGAACTCACAGAGATCTAGAGGGATTTCTGTCTCTGGAATGCTAGGATTAAAGGCGTATGCTACCACTGCCTAACCTCTATGTTTAATATTGTGGCTGTCCTGTTCTCTGACCCCAGATAAGTTTATTAGCATACACAATATTTTGGGGAACACAATACCCCCACAGACATACTTCTGGAGCCGCATTGC
Organism: Peromyscus nudipes; assembly: GCA_902168325.1. Classification (NCBI taxonomy): domain Eukaryota; kingdom Metazoa; phylum Chordata; class Mammalia; order Rodentia; family Cricetidae; genus Peromyscus; species Peromyscus nudipes. The sequence continues at coordinate 74,142 of CABHPH010000686.1, forward strand.
CTTGAGAATATTTTGTTTTCTCACACCTCAAGCCACACTTTGATTAAGCATATTTGAATTATTTCAGCCAGACTTTCCCATTCTACTGCTTGTTATTATTTTTCCCTTCAGAGCGGCAAACAATAAAGAGGATTCATAAGTATACATCTGACTAACCCGGAAATTAAAAGTATTTATAAATTAAAACTTGTTTCACAAATTTAGAGTAGAATATATTATAAAAATAAGGTAGTCAGGATTTAAGAATTAGATTTACTTCATACTAATATCAAGCTAAAATAAAAAAAAATGTCCTCTAGACATCAACATGGGCATCCTAGGACTAATCTTTGAGAGAGGGAAAAGCATGTTCAGACAGCTTTAAATTGTTCTGATGTGCTACTTAAAACAATTTTAAGAACATCTTCACAGAGAGACCAAATCAAAATGAGCCTAACAATTTCAAAGAGGTAAAGAATAGAAACAAAGGACTGAAAAAGACTAAAAAACCTGTAATTTACAGAGACCATTCCTGAGAAGAAAGAATTATGCAGGGAGGAAAAAGGCCCACAAAACTTAGTAAACAGTTGGGGTTTTGAGGGGGATGGGGGGGAGTCTAATCAATGATGTAAATATAGCATGAATCAGTCAGGTAAGATAAAGTGCCCAGAGTTCTCTGAAGAACGCGTGTTGAGCCACAGCTAGGCAGAGTGGGGAGTTCATAATGAGCCTCTTAGTGTATTAAAGAAGAAAATCATCACTAGATGGGACAGAGCCTTAATAATTTCAGCAAAGTGTCACAGAATGATGGCAGTGTAAGCCTGCCATGATAGTGCTCTGAAAAGACAACATAAAGAGTTGACGCCAGCCTTCAAGTAGCCTAATAACCCGCCACCGCAAACACTAATGCTGCCTTTTTGTTGTTTTGTTTTGCTGTTGATGGCAGGAGCACTTTAAATCGGGGATGTTAATCTCACAGTTATTTCTTTTATTCTCTCAAAAGTTTATGCATGTATACCCCCGATCTTGGTTGTATCCACGCGCCTCCAACTCCCTCTTGCACCCCTCGCATTATCTCCAAAGACATTTCCCTCCATACATCATGTCCTTTAGAAAACAAAACAAACAAAAGCAAAACCAATCCACAAATTCCACCATGTACTGGGGAGACTCAGGTGGCTTACCAGTGACCATCTTGCTCAAAGAAAGTGACTGTTCCTCCCTCGGCAGTCATCAACTGCCACTAACTCCTCAGTAGGGGCTAGGCATTAAGATCTTCCCCAGCTGTGTGCTGGAATTTTTAACTGCTTTAAACACATGCAGTCATTTTGCAGGTAACACAGCTGCTGTCGGTCCATGCATCTCTATTATCACCAACATTACATGTAAAACTTTCTGTTGGCTGTGCTGCAGCTCGCACAGGTGAGCCCATGTTTCTGACAGTAAGGATATTACTTCGTGGTCCTTCATGGTATAGCATCGCCTTATGCATTTTAACGAAAAAGAAGAAAGATTATTAAAGACCTAAATGATGGTAGCACAAAGTACAGCAGATGTCATAAAATAGAAGAACATATGTATCAGTTACTTTACTGCTGCTGTGACAAAACACTATGACCATAAGCAACTTACAGGGTGTTTATTTCGGTTTATGACTCCAGGAGGATAAAAATCCATCATGCCAGGGAAGCATGGCAGCAAGCATGGAAGCAGATACAGGAAGCTGAAATACAACATCATTTACTACAAACATGAAGTTCAGAGAGAGTGAACTTAAAGAAGGCCAGGCTGTGTACCCTCAAAGCCAAACCCCAGTGCCACACTTCCTCCAGCAAGCCTACACCTCCTAAACCTCACCAAACAGCACTACCAACTAGAGATCAAGTGCTTACATGCTTGAGCCTATGAGGAATATTATTCATTCAAAACACCACAATGTACATCTGCCATTTTATTCTAGGTAAGTTTTTCCTATTAACATATTTTAGTGTGCTATTTCTTATTAAAAGTGAAGCACAATGATTATTACATAGTATATTAAAACCGATAGCTTAATGCTAGGCAAAATTAGAATGATGGTATCTTTCTTGATCTTTATGATTATTCATTTATGATTATATATGTTGATTTGATGCATATTAAATTAAAGCTTTTTGTCTGGCATAAAACTGATGTATTTGTATTCCAAATTATTAAACAATAGAAAACCCACTAGAGAAAATAAAGTAGTTAACTATAATCATAAGGAATGTTCAACCTCTTAGTACAATCCACTCCCATATTAGAATGTCAACCACATTGCAAAATAAAATAAAACCGAGGAATTATGGAAATTCTTTAGACAGAATAGAAGGAGAAGGAAAGAGACTTAACTTTGTAAATGTGTTTAGTTCTAAAGGTGACGCTTACAAGAAAAAGAAAGGAAACAAGACCTTCACAAAGATTTTAACAGCTTTTTGACAATGCGGTTACTGAGATAATGAAGTTGTGCCCCTGGGAAACTCCAAGTAGGCTATGACTTAGGAAATGTAAAAATTAGTTTGGACAAATCATTAGGCACAGAGATGGGAGACAAATTCCACAGTTATTGGCAAGAATTTGGTTTTGTGCATTTCCATGGTGGCAGCTGCATTACAAGGACTGAGTCTGAGGTGTCTGCATGCAGGGCTAGTAGATCTCCTTCTCTCTGGTAAGGAATGTTAATAAAAATCTATTACTCCTCTTCCATCAGACATCACATTTATCTTAAGTGGTCGGTTTTTGCTTTGTTTTGTTTTTCTTCTGTTTGTTTGCATTTTCTGTAGAAAGCAGATACCTTTACTTGCCTCAGCATCAATTAATATTTTATTTTCTTTTAAAATTTTGAAGTATTTTTTTTGTGGTTAAATCACGTCAGCGATTGAAAGACATTCGTATTTGAATCCTTAAGTAGTTTTAAAATACAGACACTGAGTATAAAAAGTCCAATTAAAAAGCAATAGCACATAGAATCCCCCTTCTCTCTCTTCAGCTGGACTCCTGCAGCTCAGCCTGGTGCTTGGCTTTGGATCTGGGCATCTGCTTCCATCAGTTATTGGATGAAGGCTCTATGGTGACACTTTGGGTATTCACCAATCTGATTACTGGGGTAAGCCAGTTCAGGCACCCTCTCCACTATTGCTAGTATTCTAAGCTGGGGTCATCCTGGTGAATTCCTGGGAACTTCCCTAGCACCAGGTTTCACGCTATCCCTATGATGCCTCCCTCTATCATGGTATCTCTTTCATTGCTCTCCCACTCCATCCCTGTTACAGCTCGACCATCCCATCCATGGTACCAGATTGGCCCTCTGCATATGAGAGACAGTTGTATAGCTTGGTCTGCTTAAGGGGCCCCCTGACAGTAGGATCAGGATCCATCTCTGGTGCATGAGCTGACTTTTGGAGCCCACTACCTATGATGGGACACCTCGCACAGCCTTGAGACAGGGGGAGGGGCCTGGACCTGTCTCTCCTGAATGTACAAGGCTATGCTGACTCCCTATGGGAGGCCTTACCTTCTTGTAGAAGGGAATAGAGGTGGGTTGGATTGGGGGAAAGCTGGAGGGGTGGGAAGAGAGAAGAGGGGGATCTGTGACTGGTATGTAAAATGAATAAAAAATTTCCAAATAATAAAAAAATAGCATTCCCTCCATTTTTATAGGAATTGATTTTCTATTAATTTACTAAGGTGTAGTTTACTGGCTAGCATTTGTAAAGTCAAGGATGCTATTAAGGCTGTTGAGAAAGAAAAGTTAACATTTTTACCTACTGTAAACACTGTGAGCCTCAGTGATCATCAACCTGGCAAGATATGCCCATTGGTGCAGTAATGCCATGAAAGATCTGTGGTATAACTAGCCACCTACTGATTCCATTTTAAGACCACTCCACAGAACAAAACTTATGCCTGGGTCTGTAAACTAAGTCAAGGACTAGTTGATGGCCACATAGAGATCCTACTTTTAATATTTTGCTAAATTGATGTAGTATCAAACTTTTCTAAATTGTAACCTTCATGAAAATAGTATAACAGCTCTCAACTCTCATCACAGAACCTTCTTTATGCAATGAATGACAGTTAATATAAAGACCTTGAGCTGGTTGAAGTGAAAAGAATAAGTAGCTATGGGAGCTACCAGCACTAAAAAAAAAGAAAAGAAAAAGAAAAAAGAAAAAAAAATTTACCTCTCTTCCTACCCCTAATGCTCTCATATCTGTGAACTCTTGTGAGCCCTGCTTAGTTGATTCTGTGGGCTGTGTTCTCATGCTGACCTCAACCACTCTGGCTCCTGCAGCACACATCCTCTTTTGCAGAGTTCCCCAAGTTCTGCCTAATGTTTGGCTGTACATCTCTGTATCTGCTCCCATCAATTGGTGAATGAATCCTCTCAGATTATGGTTGGGCTAGACACAGATCTATGAGTACAGCAGAATATTATAAAGAATCATTTCATTGACATATTTTGACCAGTTTTGTTTGGTTCTATCCTCTGTCTCTGTGCTATCTAGCCTCTGGCTCCTAGTCATCCAGACAGTGTCAAGTGTGGGGTCCCTATCATGGTATGGGCCTCAAGTTGTGCCAGTCATTGGTTGGCCACTCCCACAAGTTCTGGGACACCATTACACCGGTACATCTTACAGGTAGGGCAAATTATAGGTCAAAGGTTTTGTGGCTGGGTTGATGTCCCAGGACACTATTGAAAGTCTTGCCTGGTTACAAAAGATGCTGAGTTCAGGCTCTGTATCCCCCCATTACTAGAAGTCTTTCCTAGTGTCACCCTCACAATTTCCAGGGAATTTCTACTATACTAGATTTCCACATCCATTGCATAAGAAGATTCTGTGATGAGAGTTGAGAGCTGCTCTACTATTGGCATGAAGGTTACAATTTAGAAAACAGTTTGATACTATATCAATTTAGCAATGCCCTCCAATTTCAATTGTCTCTTCTAGTACTCTCCCTCTATCCCCCTGCACCTAATCCCTCCTATTCCCATCTACATCCACCCCAAGTCTACCTGCAAAATCTATTCTATTTTCCTTTCCCAAGGAGAAGATTCATGGATCCCTCCTTGAGACCTCCTTGTTACTTAGGCTGAGAAACTATCAACAGTTGAGGTCTTCTAGGAAAGAGAGAGTCAGTTTTCATTAAGGGTTGGCCCCTAATAGATTGACTAAGCTTTGGTAGATGGCTCTATATCCAAGACTATATGGGAAGTATAAAGAGACTCAGTGAGTTATATTTTTTAAAGAAGAAAGAACACGAAGTTGGGAGGCTAGAAGGATATAGGGGAGTAGATCTGGGAGGAGTTGGGGAAGGAGTAAAGAGTGGTCAATATGATTAAACACATTTATGAAATTCCCAAAGAATTAATATATTCTTTAAATTCCAACATTGATGAACCCCACCACTAACAGAGGAACTATTGGCAGATGATAGCTGCCAGGAGAGAGACAGTCAGTATTCTTCAATGATATGACTCTGGTAGGTTGCCCATATTTCAGTGGATGATGCTACATTCTTTTACATATTGGATGCACAAATTTGACACACTGAAAAAAAAGACAAACTTGGGAGGGACATGTGAATGTGTGTCTGGAAAGAGTTTGAAACAGAGGTGGATATGGTCAAAATTCATTTTATACATACATAAAATTTTCAAATAAGAAATTACAATGTTAAGAAAATACATAGATACATAACTTTAAACTTTGATTTATATCTGCAGAAATTTTGAGATATAATACCAGCATTTTCAGATTTTTTACTATGATGTTTGTATAAAATTCTTGATTTATTAAGTTCATTAGTTTATAGTTTCTTTTTGGTATATCACACTGGGTGAAACTTGGCAAATAAATTTTCCTTTTAAAATCAAAAAAAATATATTTTAAAAGTATGAGTAGGTCTTAATTAGGGTTTCTATTGCTGTGAAGAGACACCATGATCATGGCAACTCTTAAAAAGGAAAACATTTAATTGTAGAGACTTGCTTACAGTTCAGAGGTTCAGTCCATTATCACCACGGTGTGACATAGCACCATGTAGAGAGACATAGTGCTGGAGAAGTAACTGAGAGTCCTACATCTTGCAGGCAGCAGGAAGTGGACTGTGACCCTGAGAGTAGCTGGAGCATAGGTGACCTCAAAGCTTACCCAACAGTGACACATTTCCCCCAAGGCCACACCTGCTCCAGGAAGGCCACACCTCCTAATTGTGTGGCCATTTTCTATCAAACCACCACAATGGGAAAAAATAGAATATTTCAATCCACAAAAGCCACAATGTGTCCTCAATCCACCATTGTTCCCTGTAAAGATCCTCTCTTCTATTTGTCTTTTAAGATCTACTATTAAAATACAGGAATTGTCTCAAGCAAGATTGAGAAGCATGAGTTAATAAACCTGACCAATGCACAGGAAGACCTTACAACCAACTTCTGCAGATTTTATAAGAAAGAATTCAAATTACATGTGAAAAATTGACAGGAAATGAATAAATGTGACGTTTTACCACATGACTCCAAAAAAAAGAGAGGAAAGAAGATCTAGAAATTGTCACTATTATTTTCATTTAAGTAGAATGTTGACTTCTCAGGGAATGCATTGGAGAAATGCATTTTGGAGACATGAGACCTCATGGTTTTGATTGCAAATATTTTACTCATCACTAGGTGACAAATTTTGGGAGATATAAACACACACACACACACACACACACACACACACTCATGCTGCAACTACATAGCATGTAATTGAGGTTTAAGGACAGAAATACATCTACAAATTGACATTGAAATATTATTTGAACTGGAAAAAAAGAAATGAGAAAGACAGGAGAGAGGAGAGAGGCAATGTAGTGTGATTTTCTAAACAGAAAAATTACAGGCCTTAGAATAGCTGGTACAGGAACAGCTAAATGCTCAACATATTAAGGAATTGACCAGTCCTTGGAATTGTCCTGTATTTGCTATTAAAATGAAATCTGGAAAATGAAGAATGTTCACAGATCTAAGAGCTATTAATAAGGTGATTCAGCCAATGGGCTCTTTACAGACTAGAATTCCCTTGCCCTCTCTGTTACTTAAAGAAAGGCCTATTATAGTAATCAATTTAAAAGTCTGTTTCTTCACTAAACCTTTACAAGAAAAAGATAGAGAAAAATTTGCCTTCCTGGTGCCTACTTATAAGAATTCTCAGCCTGTTAAGAGATATCAATGAAAGGTTCTCCCACAAAGGATGCAAAATAGCCCAACCTTGTGCCAATATTTTACATGGCAGCCTTTGGAAATGACTCATGTACATTTTTCTCAACCTATACATTTACTGTTATATGGATAACATTTTAGTTGATTCAAATGTAGATACTTTAGAGAAAATGTTTGAAGAAGTAAAGAAAATTCTGCCTTGTTGGGAATTACAAATTGTTCTTGGAAAAAATACAATGAGGAGATTCTATTAATTACTTAGGATATAAATTAGGTCTACAAAAAATTCAACACCAAAAGGTACAAACCAGGAGAGATCAATTGCAGACTCTTAATGACTTTCAAAAATTGCTGGGAGACATTGCGCAATCAAGAACAGAGTAATTTGTTTCAAACCTTAGAAGGTGACAAGGACTTAGCTAGTGCCAGAGAATTATCAGTGGAAGCTGAGAGAAATGGCTTTGGTGGAAAAGAAATTACAGAATGCACATGTGGATCGTTTGGATCAGGAGATTGATTGTATCCTGGTTATTTTACCCTCTATGCATTGTTCTACAGGGTTTTTAATGCAGAGAGAAGATATTATCTTACATGGATATTTTTCACCACACAGAGTAAAATATTAAAGACATGTGTGGAAGAGTTTTCTGAGGGAAATTAAGACTTCGTCATTTGACAGGAATGGACCTAGCAGAAATTTTAGTACCTTTTACTAATGCTGAAACTTCCTCTTTATGGGCAGAAAATGAAAGTTGGCAAAGAGTTTGCAGCAAATTTTTTGGGAGAGATTAACAGCAAATATCCCCAAAGCAAGAGAATTCAATTTATAAAGAGAATTAATTGGATCCTTCATCACATTGTATGGGGAACACCAATTTCTGGACCCCCTAAATTCTATACTGATACAAACAAATCAGGAAAGCCAGGTTATAGATTGGAAAAATTAATAAAAGTAGCTCAAAGCCCTTATGATTCTGTCCAAAAGTCAGAATTATATGCTATTCTCATGGTATTAATAGATTTTACAAAACCTCTTAATATAGTTATTAACTCTCAATATGCAAAAAAAGTTGTTTTATACATTGAAACCACTTATGAGTCAGAATTAACTTTGTTATTTATGCAATTACAGGAACTAGTCAGGAATAGGAATAGGATTCATCTCATATACATAACACATATCAGATCTCAAACAGGCCTTCCAGGCCCTATAGCACAAAGTACTGATGAAATTGACCAGTTATTAATAGGAAATGTGCTGGAGGCCTCAGAATTACATAAAAAAATCATGTCAGTTGCAAGGGTATAAAAAAGGATTTTTCCATGACTTGGCAACATGGAAATTGTAAGAAAATATCCTACTTGTTTTTTGTATAACCAAACTCCACTACCTGCAGGAAGTTATCCAAAGAGTACTCAATGAAATGAAATTTGGCAAATGAATATGTTTCATTTTGCAAAGTTTGGAAAATTAAAGTATGTAAAACACATCATAGATGCATATTCAGGATTTCAATGGGCAACTGCTTTTAGTTCCAAAAAGGCTGATTCTGTATTTATACATCTATT
>CABHPH010000687.1:0-19859 GCA_902168325.1 Peromyscus nudipes
CTTCCCCATCAAATCTTGGAAAGGGACTTTTGTCATGGGGCACATCTTAAGTTGAAACACAGTTTGAGAAACATTGAGCTTCTTGGGCTCTGAACTTCTCCCCAACTCTAAAATTCTAGAAATAGTTAAATACTCTCAAATTTCTGGTTTGTAATATTTCCCAAGTTCCTTCCAAAGAAAATTGGATTCATTAGTGTCCTTGAAGTGTTTTAACCTGAAAATGGTCTTTGAAAGTTTTATTTTAATCCAAAGGATATTAAATTGATAAGAAAATAAAAAGAATCCATCATTCAATGTGTTTCATAGGAGTTCAAAATTCCTTTTAGAAAAGTATGTATATACTTTGTAATTTTATTTTTATTGTGCTCTTTGTGGCTTCAAACATTTTTCCTTCTTATTCTCTTTGAAGCCACCAGGAAAAGAGACAAAGTTGCAGCTCTCCAATTTCATCTAGACTCCATGGAAGCTGAAACAATTTCTTTTCTGATTTGAATAAAATACAAATAACTGTTATCTTATGAGTTCAAACTTTTAGTTTGAACTTCCTGTTTAGTTTATGGTTTCCAGTCTGTTGAATATGTTTGATTTCTTTCTGCTTGTTTGCCTTCTGTTGAAATGATTTATAGCCCCGGCAATTATATTAGTAGGTTCTAGTGGAAAAACATGGAAGAATGGAGAAATGAAAACTGCTATTTTTATAATAGCATGGCTTTTTTTTTAATCCTTCAAAAACTTCAGATTTCATGAGTTTCCATTTCTGATGAGATGTTTGAAAAGCGATGGATGGTTCTCAGCTTTGCAGGCAAGCCTCAGCTTAACTTCATTACCATATTTATCTAAAAATGTCCTTTCAACTATTTAAAATTAAATGCCAACTTAAGAAATGATACTTAAAATTAATTGTGTGTGTGTGTGTGTGTGTGTGTGTGTGTGTGTATAATATAGATAACATTTTTTTGGGCCAGAAAGATGGCTCAGTGCGTAAAGTTGCCTGCTGCCAAGACTGATGAACAGAGTTCCGTCTTAGGGACTCAAATGGTAGAAGAAGAGAACAGATTCTTGTAAGTTGTCCTCTGACCTCCACAGGTACATCATGGCATCAATCTGCCCACACACATACCACATTGAATGAATAATCAAAATTATTCAAAGTTAACAAAAGGCCTGCTCTTTTCTGAGGGAAGATAGAGGGGTATGGATCTGAGGGACAGGAGAAATGGGGCATTGGGGAGAGAGTGGATGGGGAGGGAGAGGAAACTGTGGTCGGGATGTAACAGATGAGAGAAGAATTTTTAAAAAGTTAATAAAAGAGATATCACTTGTACCAGGCTCAGATATATTTGTCATTTTACTGGGATTTTAGAACAAGGTTTACTTTATGGTAGAAGTTTATTGATAAGAAAGTTCTCAGATTGATGGGATGGAACTTAAATATGAGGTGTGTGTGTGTGTGTGTGTGTGTGTGTGTGTGTGTGTGTGTGTGTGTATTTGGAGGTAAAATTCAGCAAGATGGGAAATCGGTTCCCTATACTACAATATGTCAGCCTTGGTTATATTTATGCTCATGTCTACCTCCTAGTGAAAGCATACCTCAACGAGATTATTGCATAAATTTATGTTCCTTTGATTTACTATTGGACATGTCTTGGATTTGATAGTAAAGGATTTGCTCCAATTTCAGGTCTCCTAGGAAAAGGCTGCATGTTGTCAAACTTCTTTAGAACATTTTTCTATCTTAGCATTGTGTTCACAGCACACCCAGATTGTTTCCTGAAAAGCCAGGATCTGATATCAAGGAACCTCCTCTGGGTGGTTCAGAGGGAACACAGCGAAACAGCTACAGTGAGAACCTGGTTAGTGAAATAAGGGTTTCTTGACATGAGTTAATTAGACTTCATGCAATCTATTTAATTAAGGGGTTCATAGTTCATGATTGTAACCAACTACCTTGATAGTCATTTTTGTTGCTCTATGTTTTAGATGCTTAGAGCTAAATATGAAGATCCCCACACCATAGGTCAGGTGAATGTGGTTAAGCACAGACCTCACAACCAATTTCTTCATTGTGTGCAAGACCAGAAGCATAGCGCCCGTTCCTCTCCGTGTCTCCCCTAGCTCTTCCTCCAGTGTACTCATTCAGTTGGGTTGATTGAAGTTCCTGTCATGGTCGCGGCTGACACTTTTGCTTTCTTACTTTCTCGTTGTAGTGGGGTTGATGAAAGGGTAGGAACGCTGCCCTTGTGAGAAAAACTTACAAAGCTGGGAAAGCATGCTTAGGGTACTTTTGATACTCAAGGAGAGAGCATTGAAAATATAAACTCCACGTTTCACGTACTAGATTCTTGACTTTGGCAAGAACTGTGTAGCTCCTATGGCTCAGTTGCCAATTTAACGCATGAACTTTCTCCTTCACCTCACCAGCATAATGTCTTCTAACTCATGCCTGGATGTTTCTACTTTTGGAGGCTCAAAGCTTCCAATGCTCTACTAGAAATGTCTTTCAGTAAGCCTCAAGTATACTTTTCTGTTTTATAGCACCTGTTGGTCTCTCTCTCTCTCTCTCTCTCTCTCTCTCTCTCTCTCTCTCTCTCTCTCTCCACAAACACACAAATTTGTACTGAATATCCAGAATCATTTCTATGATCCACCAGTCTGGAAGTGTTTGATGGAATTGATGGAATTGAGTTTGTTCATCTGATTGTTCTTATTTCCAGGCTAAATAACCTCAAATCCTCTCCAATGTTCCTTATGGTCAATGATATCAACTGAGATTTTGAGTGTTGTCCCAAACATCATTCCATTGATTTCTCAGAAACATGTCAAATAGGTAAGGGTTTGTGAAAATTCACATTTGCATTGAGGAAATGGAGGGATAGCCATTGTTTGGGAGCCCAATAATGACATAATTTTTATTACTTGATCATTGCCATCTCTTCCTCTTTTTAGATTTAATATTTGTAAGAAGGGAAGGTTTTTTTTAGCTTAAGTATAGTTTGGCGTAATGCAATTGCACTAAATTTAATTTAAAGTGTCTTAATATTTAACTAGGCATACATATACCAGGAGTTCTTAGTTTTTAAGCTGGTGAGATGTAAGATGAGGACAAGAGAGAAATAATCAATTTTATCTGTTCAGTTTTGTTTAAAAAATGCTTCAATTATATCTTCATGCAGCTAGAAAAATTTCTAGGCTCAGTTTCTAGGCCATTTCCTTAAGTGCGTTTGTCCTTCCTTACTGTATTTCTAATTTCTACAGTTTTTATTTGCTTTGCTCTTTTTTCTCCCTTTAGCTATTCTGAATATTTTATGAATGAGCTCAGAAATTTCCAGTCACTTATTCATGATTAAATACCAAAAGAATACTGTCTCTTTTTAAGTAGAAAGTGCACTTTCTCATGGGAAACATCCTTCTACCTGAGAGGTACAATCTTGTTTTGTGTACTCTACTTTCTAAATGTTACCTTTCATGCTGTAATGAATTCAAGAGGAAACCCTACCCTTTCCTCTAAATGACTCATGATGTAATGCCCTGCAGAGGAACAGTACAGTGTGACTAATAAGCCTCTTTCTTGTTGGTAAGGCTCTACACATTTCATCACATTCATAGAATGGACACACCACAGGCTACATAGCTCTTTCTAAAAATAGAATTTGTGAAAAGGATTGCTTCAAGATTCAGAAGTCTCATTCAGATTAAGTTATTAGGTGGGGATGTAAGTATCAGAATTAATGATTCTGTACTCCAGTGCTTTAGAGATAATATTATGCATGGGTAGTGCTACAAATGTAGATTATTAACATCATTATTAAAGTATTAAAAGTAGGTATGAAAGTAAATAATGTCTCTGAACTATCTCATAGGAGACAGAAACTACAGACCTACTTATAAAATAAAGCCACTTGCAGAAAAACCAATTATCTTGGTATGTTATTCTGTTTTTTTAAAAATTGTTTTATTATTTTTTTGTGAATGCTATACATTGTATCTTGACCATATTCATCCACCTCCCAGACCTTCTTGAAGATCCCCTCATTCTATACCCATACAGTTTTGTGTTCTTATTCATTTTTCTTTTTAAAATAAAAGTCTATTAAGTTCCATTAGTGCTACCCAAATACTTTTGGGTGAATTCGGCCATCCTCTGGAGTGTGTTAGACCTACCAGGAGCCACACCCATAGAGAAAACTAACTCTCTCACTCTCCCAGCTTCTGTTGATGACCTTCCTCCTCCATGTGGGACTTTGTTTGGCTTTATCTAGTGTAGGTTGGTGAAAGCTGTCACAGCCACTGTGAATTCCTGTGTGCAACCGCCCTGTTGTGTCCTGTGAATTCATGTGTGCCATTGCCCTGTTGTATCCAGAAAACAGTTTTGTTATAGTTGTCCACTGCTTTCGCCTCTTACAATCCTTCTGCCTCCTCTTCTGAGATGATCCCCGAGTCTTTGGAGGAGTGTGTGATATGGATGCCTCCTTTTCTCTGAATGGTGACCAGTTGTGAATCTTTGTGTTAAATTCTATGTATTGATAAAAGAACCTTCTCCAGTGAGTGTTGGGAGATGCAATAATCTATGAGAAAAATGAAAAGCAGTCAGGGGTGAGTTTAATACTCTGTTTCATAAGCAGAATAATAGTATTAGGATCCCCCCCCAGGGCCTATGACCTGTATAGCCACAGATTCTTGCATCTAGTAACCATGCCAGGTATGGGTTCCATTTTGTGGAATGGGGCCTTTAGTCCAACCAAAAAGAGCTTAGTTACTCCCACAACTTTGTGCCACTATCACACCAATGGGTTTATCTTGCCAAGAAAGTTATTATTCGATCTCACACAATTCACAGCTGGATGTGACCAATGATTTCTTTTCCAACAGCTTAGATAGCTACTTCCTACACTCTGAAAGTGAGCCAGTGGAGATGAAGCATCCCTGTTCATATCATCTTGATTTGTCTGTGTTCTATGGCTCAAGTAACTCACATTTGTTTATGGTAAAGAAATAGATTTAAACATGGTCTGGTAGCACAGGTTTGTAATTCAAAGAAACAAAGCTGGAGAATCACCAGTTCAAGGCCAGCCTGGGCAGCTTGGTAAGGTCTTGACTGAAAAAAAAGGGAGGAGGTGGGAGAAGGGGCTGTGGATATAAGTCAGTGCTCAAGTAGCTTGCTGAGATTACACAGAGCTATAGGTTCAAGCTCCAGTATGAAAAAGAAAAGAAAAGAAAGCAAATCTGCTTAGGTCACTGACCTCATCTCTTTTTATTAGTTGATCGTTAAAATTGCTAAATAATGAAGTGAAACAAAAGGGGATAAAAGAGAAGTGTGGGACTAAGGATGGGAAGGAGATAGGTAGAAGGTAATTCAGTAGTATTTCAGAGGAAAATAGTGTTATAGGAATAACAATAAAGGCATTTAATGTCTTTGTTTTAACTGAGCAACTACCCATGACATTAGGAAAAACAAAGAAACAAGTAATGCTCTAAAAGTATTAAAATGTTAGTATCCCCATCCCCTTGTAGTTCATTTAATTTAAAAGTATACTTTCAAATGTATGTTGTATGTATGAGTGCTTTGTCTGCTTGCGTGTCTATACATCCTGTGCATGTCTAGTGCCCTGTGGAGGCCAGGAATAGGTATTGGATATCCTAGGACTGGAGCTGCAGATGGCATAAGCAGCCACATGGGTGTTCACAATTGAACCCAGGTCCTCTGGAAGAGCAAACGATGCTTTTAATGGCCAAACCATTGTCTACAGTCCCTCATTCTATCTTTTTTTTTCTTCAAAAAAGTACTTTATGCTATTATTACATCCACTTGGTAATGAATTTGAGTAGACACCACACATCTCTTATTTAGGAATTTCAGGTGATTGTTTCATTCGTTTTTTTTTCTGGTTATTAAAGAGTTACTTTGATTTGGACATGTGAGGTTCTGACACTTTGGAAACATTTGAACAAAGATGTCAAGTTGCATTTTGGATGTGCAGGAGCCAGGCAAGAAGCCCAGACTTCGGGAAGGCAACATGTGGGATTGAAATGCTGAGGCAGCTATAGATACAGCCATATTTAAGGACAATCTATATTATATTCAAATATTCATAAGGGGAAAATTCTAAGTTTTACTTTTGACTGTTTTTATGAAGTTCAGTTCTGCTCTGAGATGAATTGTAGTTTCATGTTTTTTTAGTCTTCCACATTCCGCCTACTCTAGTTCTCCCACCTAGCTTACTGGTAATTTTATTACACAACTTTTCAAATTATTGTATTTACGATAACTTACCTGTACCTAATTTTCCACAAATAAGCAGCATCGAAGGAATGAGAATTATATTCAGATACGAAATGTATGTAACACTAAGAGTGTTTTGTCCTGGTATTGTCCTAGTTATAATGGACAATATATCAAACAATTGTCATTTATATTGGATGGAAAATTTTGTATCAAAAGAGATGACAACTTCAATGTTCTTCTATAAAGGAACAAGTAGATAGGGGTGTGCCTGTTTTCCTTAATATATCTGGAAAATGATTTCTATTTATCAGGAAGGATTTGGAAATTTCTTTGAAAAGTTGATAATTTCAAGATATCAATTGCTTGTTAGTAGACTGTTCCCTGTTGAAACAATGGAAACCTCCAGGAAACTGATTTGTGCAAAGGGAAAACCCTACCTGTCCCCTCCCTTTTTATTAGGTCCTTGGGAAGGGCGAGGACAGGAAGAGAAATGACAGGTATTCACAGTATTTGCCAGAATGGAATATAAAAGTGAACACGATGTTCACAGCTGAGCATGAGTGGTACTGGTTCTACTATATTTGACCTTTAGAGGAAGAGATAAGAAAAGTTGGATCAGTTAGCTCTTGTGCAGTATGGCAGAGTTCCCACACCTTTGTTCTGAGATGTACCAAACAGCAGATTAACAAGCAGTTGCCAGTAGTTCCTGTTTTGATTAACTTAGAATATTCGGCATTCTTTTCTTTTTTTCATCTCAAAATCACTATTTTATTTGCATTCTTTCACAAATGATCTGAAAAATCACATTTTATCGTTTGTTCTTTGACAACTTAACAAAAAGGACATGTACATAATAGATTCATAATATTCTCTCCACCACACCTTCTCTTATCTCCCTTTGAACCCTAACATGCACACACACACAGACACACATACACATACGGACACAGACAGACACACAGTTACACACACACACACACACACACACACACACACACACACACTTTTTAAAGCCATACCTGTCACTGAAGGATGGTTAGGAAGTAGCCAGGCTGTATTATAAACTGTACTCAGCCCAGAACCAATATATCTGTGTATAAGTCTGAGAACTGTCGTTTATTAATTTTGAGTATATGACTGCTTCTTTCTTTGTTGGATTCTTATCTGTAGCATGGAGATATGTATAAGAAAACACTCTATACAGTCAATAATTATACCTGCTTATACTAATTTGGGCACAAAAATCCAAACAAAAAATGTCATGAAATCCCAGTTTGTTTATCTAAGATAGGAGACGAAAACGTCTGTGGCTCTCTGGAATGCTCAGAAGCTTCTGTCCATGATGAAAGTGGTGTTGCAGATTGGTATAAATCAGGCAAAATAGTTACAGACTGTATCTAAAGAAACAGCACCCACAATCCCAATTTTAACTGCTCTAGCTTCTTTTCTGCTGGGGAAAACTTGATTTTCCAATTATGATAACTATGCATTTACATTTATTAGGTTAGTATTTAGCTTTTGCCAATCCAGGTTTATTGCTTCCTCATTTCTCTTCTCACTTCTTATAAATAATTTGGATCTTAAGGGTGAGTTTATGTGCCACCTTGACTTTTAAGATGTGCATACGTTTCTGTGAGAGATTTATAAAATCTGTCCAAAGTAACTCACAGTTACTCAATGACTGGGGAAAGAGTATGATAAATGCAAAACCATAATGATAAGAGATTAAATGCAAGTTACCTCAATGTGAAGTCAACTTCCTCTCTTTATTCGTCCATAAAGCCTTGGAGCCAAGGGCATGGTGACGCCTGACTTTGAAAGGCCCCCAGCAGTTTATTCCCTAAAATGAACCTTGCGTGGGGTGAATGCTCATAGAGTCCAGGGAAAGAGAAGCTTCACTCTGGTGTCTCCAGGGTGTCCTTAGAGATGACAGAGTGAATAAACAACAGTGGGAGTTGTAAGCATGTCATAGGCATCAGCTTGGGGACACAATCAGATGGAGGCAGCAGTAGGGAGAACCCCTTCATGAGCACACCAGAGCAGTTCGTCAGGATGGCTCTATGACTTGCGAAATCCAAACCAGAGTCAGCTAGACAGGGGAAAGGTCCTTCCTGTAATTTAATCTATTTATGATTCTTCCAAATGGAGCAGTGACTGTCAGCTGGAACAGTGTTTTCCCTCCAAGGCACCTTGGCAACAATGGGAAAGAAAACTAGCTAGTTGCCACAGGTGGGGTGAGAAGTTGTAGTATAGATGCCTCATGCTGCGTCATGGCTGTAGATGCTGCTGCATCTACCACACAGAGGAAAGCTCCATAACAAAGAATTATATAACACAAAATGTCAACAGTGTGAGGGGAAGAAACATTGAGCCAGCAGAAGGTATTTGTAATTGACAATATTTTACAATGGAAATAAAGTCATTGGAGTTTTTTTGAAATATAGAATAAATTTTGTGACCATATTCAACACAAAGACAACAAACTGTCAATTCAGACTTAAATTTTTATTTAACTAAAGCTTAATTACATCATTTCCCCTCTCTTTTCTCCCTTCTACCCCTCCCCTGTCTATTCCCCACCCCCTCCCAGATTGAGTCTCTTCTTTAACTATTATTGTTAGAAATAAATACAGATGAATAAACATACACATTTCTATTTACTTAACTTTTAAAAATAAAAAACAAAGACAAAAATTATAGTGAGTGATCAGTCTATGCTTTGTAACTTCCCAAACAATCAGATAAATCTTGGCTGCTCTCCAAGGTTACCTATGGTGCTATGTGGGTTTTTTCAGAAATTCTTATTGCATGGTTCAGATATACGGTTAAAATTTTATATGTTTCAGAAGGTCTAGATAAGTCTCTCAGTGTTAAAAAAACACGGTTTCTGTTACATTAAGAAAGTCAGTCTGGGAGCTGCAGCTATAGCTCAGCAGTTTAGGTCCCTTGCAGAGGACCCTGACCCATGCCTTTCACAGAGATGGCCACTTACAACTGTTTATAACTCTAGAGCTAAGAGACCTCAGCAGGTACTGGGCATGGATGTGGTGCACATACATGCAGGCAGGCAGATATACACATAAAATAAAAATAAATAAATCTTTAAAAAGGAAAGTTGACCTGATTGACGTCATCCTCTGCTACTTACAAGCTGATTGTTCAGTGGTTTTCATGGGTGAACAGCTCCTGGATATGTAGAAACAAATACTATTCTCCTACATTCTGTATCTATTCAGAGCCTAGATTTAAACAAGAACCACAGTGGCTTTGGAATGTTTTGAAACATGTACTTACAAAGTGTTTTGTTTCTTTTCCATTTTTTTCATTTTAATTGAATTCTTAAATTTAGATTCATTTTTAACTGATAGAAAAAAAAACACAAAATTTATGCATATGAACGGGATAGTATAGGATGTTTATATGCATAATATGTAAGTCATTAAACATGTCAGTATCTTTAGATATTTTTAATATTTAAAAATATTTTTTAAAACTTCAACATTCTTAATGTTGAAAGCTTTTTAATGAACTCTTCTTTCTTGCTCACTTTTAAGAATTCAAAGTGTGTGCTTGTGTAGACTTGATGAGATACTCCGGCAATCTGCATAATGATTCTGAAAAAGCCATTTATTATAGTTCCTCTTTTGCCCTCTTAGTCTCCTATTGACCTCTCACTCAAAACACATTCATATTTTTTGAATAATGTTACCGCTGAGGAAATGGAGTGGAGAGATGAAGGTCTCAAGATTACACAGGAAATCAGGGGCTGACTGAGATTATATTTCCAGGAACCAGTTCAGAAATCCCACGTAAGCAGTCTATCCAGAAGTTTGTAAGTGCAATCCATGCTGAGGCAGGTTTCTCATGAAAGAAACCACAGGTTGGTTTGCCCATTTGAAGGCAAAACACTCAGACCTGCATCCCCGCACATAGAAAGACACGACTTTCGATTTGATTCCCTCCATTGTTTTGTGTTTGTCCCTATAGAATGTTCAAGGCAGCATCCACCAGCCACAAACGAGCACAGGATTGTATTTTTCCTGTCTGCATGAAGTGATGCTGTTATCTTCTTTCATTTTGTTCTACTTCTAGGTTCTCCTTCTCTTCCCATCTTCAGAAAAGACTTATTCCCTAATAACACAAATGACTAAAAATTACTGAGGGACATCATAAGCATTTTGAAAAGAATTAATTCCAATTTTGCTCTTGACACTGAAGAAGCACACTCCAATTGCTTCAAGGCCTCTTCATCTGCATGGAGGACAGAACTAAGATTAATGAGGGTTTTCTGAAAATGTTTGATGACAAGTTTATTGGGAAATGTGAATATGGAAATGGCTATCATTTGTTCTCTCAGAACTATGAAGACCGTAAAAAGCATTACAACGTCCCAAAGTTTTGCTTTTACAATGAAGAGTGAAAATGGATTAAAGAGGAAAGTAGACATCGGTGTTATGTGTTCCAGATGAGGTGTTTTTTTTTTTTAACCACATGACCACAGAAGAGTGAGGCAGAATCTTGAGAAATAAATGACAGAGGTTGAATAAATCCAAGCTCTAAACATCTTATGAATTATCAAAAACAACCCAATACTCTAAGTCATGACTCTAGAAAATTGGTAGCCAATCATTATAATTGATTGTCAAATGCTGAAGGTGACTATAAGTGTCAGAAACATTTGCCTTTTGTTCTTGACTCTGGGAAGGATGAATAGACCAAAGCATGAAGAGTCACAGGCTGTGCTGGGCTGTCCTTTCTACTGTACTGTACTGACTGATAATATGACCATGGAGGTTTCTCAACTTCCGGGCCCAGTTTCCAAACAGTAGAAGGTACAGGTAGGAGCATATGTGCATTATTCAGCTTAGGGAAAAGTTTCCAATCTCCTGAGGTAATTTTCTCCATCTATAAAATATCAGGATGATAATACCCACCAGAACAGTGATGGTAAGGACTAACAGGAGTGAGACATGTGAAATGTAACACACAATTGATACCCAAGAAAGTAACCGATTTAAGCTTCTTTAATTTCACAGCTTTAGCAATAAAAATCTAACTCAATAGGAACATTTTTCCAGAGGGTGAGTCAAGGCTATTATGGTACCAATGATCTAGACCATGGATAATCATGGTCCCAAGAAAGATGTGTTCTGTACCCTCAAAGTGGTGCTCCTTTGAGACAACAGCCTTCTCTAGGGAGCACAATGACTGCTGTTCTTGTTTTTCTACCAGGAGTGTACATTCAAGTGGAGAATTTCCAACTGGCATCTGGAAGTCCTGTGCTCAGTCTCAGTTTATTGGACTACATA
Organism: Peromyscus nudipes; assembly: GCA_902168325.1. NCBI lineage: Eukaryota > Metazoa > Chordata > Mammalia > Rodentia > Cricetidae > Peromyscus > Peromyscus nudipes. The sequence continues at coordinate 11,533 of CABHPH010000687.1, forward strand.
GAGACTTAGTCTACTCCACTTATGTCTGGATCTGATCTTGTGTAGGTCTTATGAGGGTAAACACAGCTACTGGGGGTTCATAACTGATATAGCCAAAGCACATGCCGACGGATGGTATTGCAAAGTATCCCTCCCCAACCTCTAACTCTTAATTTGCTGTGGAATGTTCTGTATGTTAAATGTGTTGCTCTGATTGGTTAATAAATAAAACACTGATTGGCCAGTAGCCAGGCAGAAAGTATAGGCAGGACAAGGAGAGAGGAGAATTCTGGGAAGTGGAAGGCTGAGGAGAGAGACACTGCCAGCCGCCACGACTCTAGCTGCATTAATTCTTTCTACCTCATCTTCTGAGATGTTTCCAGAGATTTGATGTGATGTGATGTGTGGTGTTGATAATCATGTTCCATTAAGGCTGAGTACTCAGTCTCTTATTCTCAATGCTTGGACTAATTATGTGTCTCTGTGTTGACTGTTGCCCATTGGATATAAGCATAAATATTTAGACGGCATTTTGACAGTATGACAATTTGATAAAATAACAGCAGTTATGGGACCTATGATATCCCCAGCTGTGGGATTTAGTTGAATACTACAGTCCCAAGCATGAAATTTCCTCCTGTGAATCAGGTTCCAAACCCAAACAATTGTTAGCACTATTACACCAGTGAGCACATCTTGTCTGACAGGTCTGTCTTACAGCATCAGCATCCTGCACTAGGTAAGACTATTTCTTTTCTTTTCCAGCTTCCCATATAGCACCTTCAGACACCGTGATAGCTGGTAACAGGGAGGAGATTTCTAGTTGGTTTGAAATTGTTTTCTCTATGTCCTACAGCCAAAGTGTGTGATGCCTTCAGGATTAGGGTCTTCTCATGCTGTTATATATTTTATTTGTATGATATGTTTTTATTATTATATATGCATTTTCTAATATGTAATGAATCAAACACACACATAAATATATATATATATTTATACTTCTGAAATTTATGTCTTATATCTTCTAGACACAAGACTGATACATACATGAACTCACAGAGACTTTGACAGTATACACAGGACCGACACAAGTTCAAACCAGACAAAAAAACTAACACTGATCCCTCCTTCTCACTCCTAAACAAGAAGCAATTTGCAATAGCTACTCATTTGGAAAGGAAAAATTAGTTTTATCCAATACAGTGATACTGGGTACATCAACCACTCCAGTGTGGATTGTATGCCCAGGAGTTGTTGGCTAATACAAAAATGGACATTATTATTATTTTTGTGTGTGTGTGTGTGCATGTGCATTTTCATTTTGGTATGTTTTGTCTTACTGATTTTCGCTCTTTTTTGTTTTTTAGTTTGTTTTGAATTTTTTTGAGACAACATGAAGTTGGATGGGTAGGGAGGTGAGTAGTGCCTGATATGAGTTGGAGAAGGGGAAAGAATATGATCAAAATACAGTCTATGAAATAATTTTTAAAATAAATTTTATAAGATTGTGTCTAATGCACTTGATGTATTTGCCTTTAATTAATTCATACTCTCATTGTTGACTTGTCAAAATTGACTTAATTGATTAGTAAGCAATTATTGACATTGTTTCTTTTTTCTTCTTTGAGGTTATTATGTTTCATTTTTATTGATTTTTAGTAGTCAATATCATTAGCAGCTAGTAGAAAAACAAATCCATTGTGAAATTCTAGGTATAATGTTAAAAGAAGGGCAAAGGGTGGGTAGCTTAATATTTGAAGAAAAAACTTGGTCATCAAAAATGTTAAAGAAGAAATGATTAATAATTAAATTATTAAAAGAATCTCCTATAGACATTTAAAAATACAGATTTGTGTAAAATGGAATGGTGATTTTTTTATTGAGATTATACATGCTATAAATAAATATTTTAAATGAGGCAATGATGATTCAAATGTTTTCCACATGAGCATATATATTGATATTTTTTGAAATTACTCCTCTGGTCTCTGGCATTTCCTCACAGCCTAGAATCAGTAATATTAATAAAATGGGAAACTCCTTCTATATGCTTCAAAAAGACATCAATGTTGTTCCCCTTTTTCTTATTTCTGCAATGCCCAGTATATAAAAATAAACAAATTAATGTTTTTTCGATTGAGGCAAGTTTTAAAAATTACTTGAAAGGCCGGGCGTTGGTGGCGCATGCCTTTAATCCCAGCACTCGGGAGGCAGAGGCAGGCGGATCTCTGTGAGTTTGAGGCCAGCCTGGGCTACCAAGTGAGTTCCAGGAAAGGCGCAAAGCTACACAGAGAAACCCTGTCTCGAAAAACCAAAAAAAAAAAAAAAAATTAACTTGAAAGGACTAAGTAATCAAATGAGGGGTTTTCAGCCTTCCTAATGCTGCACTGCGATCCTTTGATAGTGTTTCTCATGGTGTGGTGACCTTCTCCTACCATGGAATTATTTTGTTGCTACTTCATAACTAATTTTGCCACTGCTATGAATCATAATGTGAATATCTGATATGGAGGATATCTGATGTGCAACCTCTGTGAAAGGGTCATTCAGCCCTCAAAGGGGTCATGACCCACAGGTTGATGTGTGTGTGTACTTGTGTATCGAAGAGTATTGAACTCTTGGCTTATGGTCACAAGCAAATTATCAATAAGGAAGTGAGCATTCAAATACACCCTAAAATAGATATGTGTGACATCGGAGTGACATACTTGTAAAGTACCCAACAAAATAAAGAATTTATAAATTCAAAACCTTGTGCAGTGGAACAATCTAAAAAAACAAATGGAATTTGGTCCAGTGTAAATAATATCTTCTCGTTTGCATATCAATACATGATAAGTTTGAAGACTGAAAAACACAAGTCAGTGGCTTTTCCTAAATGGCATCTCTAGGCTATGGAATAAAAAAAGCTACTAGAAACAACATTTTCTAGTTTATTCAGTGGCAGAGCTACTGTACCTAAATATTTAAAAAATGACAAAGTGGATCCACGCTAAGGGAAGTTATCAGTTGGCTGTAGTTAAATCTGAATACTTTAGTCTCTATAAATAACAACACATGTGCCATCATTTTAATACTGGTCATCCGTATTTCACTTTGTCTTAGTTTAGACAGGAGATGGCCATGAACTCATTATAGTGCATACAGTTGTGGCCATATTTGTGCCTATAAAATGAATTAAGTAGTCACTGTAATTTATAACAGCTATGCCACAGGCAGTTTACTTCTCTAGTTTCAGTATGTCCTTGAGTGATATATTAAAGAATCATCACCTGATCAACTGACTTAATTTTTAATTTAGACACAGACTATGATGAAGAATAAAATACTTGAATCACAAGACCCAGCAGTTTCATAAGGCATTGGTCATAGAATAATGCTAATTCTGTAAGCCTTGCAATTTTGTGATGCTAGAGACAAAGTACATGTCTTTACTTTTCTTTTCCTATGGTCCACTAATGAAGATCTTACAAAAACTGGCTACTCACTTGTAAAATGAAGGTAAGAGCCACATCTAGTCTTATCTCAATCCGTGTAACTGACACACAGTTTATATATCATAGAACGAATTTGTGGCTGTGATATTCCCTGAGATGAAAGATAAAGTCAACCTGGAACCTCAGTATGAGTTTTCTACTGAAGAATGAAGTTTCTGGCTTATCCTGTTGAAGCCTTCACTGTTTACTGTTATACTCGAAGACAATAATATACTTACCATTGTTAATGTACTTGAGGTATCCTCAGATATTCAGATGAGGGAACGGATCTGTACAGAAATATGGAAGCAGATCTGTACTGAGTTTGCATGCTAATCTGTGAAAACATACTTTGCTTCACATGCATTTATTTTTTAAATAATAGACTTAGTAAAAGTATTATTAGTTATTGTTGGCTATTTGATTTAGTCGTAACATGAGAAAGCGTAAACACAGGATGTAGTTTGTATAAATGCTTCTGCTCCCTGTGTTGCTTAGGGAGAGTGGCTTTGGAGATGCTGTGAGAACTCCTACTTTGGTGTGCTGACACGTGGTGAATTTGCTACTAGTCAAAGTTATTTAGACAAAAGTAGCACAGTATTGCCAGAGAGCATAACCATTTACTTCACAGGAGAGAAATCTAGAGATCATTATTTGGAAGAGGGTAGGAACCAAGCAAAATATGTAATAATGTAAATAGATAATGTAAAGGAAATAATGTAGGGCAAAAACTATAGACTTCATATTTTTATCAGGGTATTATAGCTGAATAAGTTTTTCCCCCTCTGGGCTTATGTTGCTTCTGAATTCCAAAATTCTAGGAGGGATTAATTGATTGGGTTTGTTAATATAGACATTTCTTGTTTAAAGAGGTAATTACATGATTTTCCTTCAAGACAGTCTTCCTTTAAGACTGTCATGTGTGGAGCTGGTGTGGTGGTCAGTGTGTAAAGATGCTTGCCACCAATCTCGATCACATTTGATCCCTGGGACTCATGTGGTAAAAGAAAATACACGTGCACTAGCTGTTCTCTGATCTCCACATGTATACTGGAGCATTCATGTGCACACACATTCACACAAAATAAAATGGTAAGTGTGTGTGTGTGTGTGAGTGTGTGTGTGCGCGCGCACGTGCGCGTGCGCGTGCATGTGTACATACTTTGGTAAGGAAATCATGGCCTTGCTATTAAAGTGTTCATGGAGTGTATCATTATTGGGACTCATTCATTATATGGTCCATAGAGGGGGCATACTCTAAATTTTTAATACTCTGTAAAAATTTCAGAAATATTTGAAATAAAGCAGGAATTGTGTGTTACTTAAAACAAGAGACTCTATTAATATATTTACTACTATAGCCCATTGCTGTATTTGTCAATAGAAAACTAAGGAAAGTCAAAACTGTGAATGGCCCTTTGGTATTTTTAGACAGGGGTGGGTCTGAGTTACTAATATAGAATATGAATTCATGAAGCAGGAGATGACCATGAAAATAAGCTGGAATAGTGATTACAAGGTTTCTCAGGAGAGAGAAGGGCTAATGTCTAGAAATCAGTAGCATATTGCTGAAACAGATATTTCACTTCTGTGCAAAGCGTTTGCTCTAATTCATGTTAAAGTACCATGTTTACAAACACTCGTGCCAAGAGCACCATGACAGCTTGTTGTGTATTTGCTTCTGGGATAAAGACAGAGGTTATCCGAGAGGTCAACTTCAGAGAGTCCAGTGGTGTTGGGGGTGCAGCAATGTAGAGTTGAGCTGACTGCCAGCTATTGAGACTGTGAGGTGTAACTTTAGCTTGGGTAAATTCTTGGTGGAGAATATGGCATAAGAAAAAGGGTTATGGTTGTATAACAATGATTATCTTTGGTTTCAAAACGTTTACTTACAAAATGATCTTCAGGGCCATGTAATCACTGTGAAATTATAGAGTGTAACTTTCCAATCAGGCTGTATATGATCATCAAAGCAAAGAAAGGAGTGAAGTCAGTTGACTCAGTGAGCCACGCTCATAGGGAAAGAGTGGATTCTAGCAATAGCTTATCTTACTGACTCCAAGTTGACAGTTAAATCACAAAATTTCCGTGTGCCCCAGTTTTTCAGCTGCAAAAATCAACATAACAATATGAATTTGTGGCCCAGAAGATCGTTTCAATGGAAGACGAAGAAAGTCTTTCTTTAGGCTTCTTATTCTTAAAGAAGCAGCAGCTCTAAAGACATCGTCATGGTGTTATGGCATTGCTCCCAGTCCACAAACTATGTTATATTGTTTTCTCTGATATTCTATGTGAATTTTCCATCACGTTGCTTTATAATTGGCACTGTATATTGTCTCTGGTTCTTACTATAGAATGTGCCTTGTTAAAATGTTTAATAGTGAAATAATAGCAGCAACAATTATCTGTGGGTTGTTCTGCATCAGTGTGTTAGGTCATAGGTATTTTATGTGTATTATTTTGTTTATTTCTAAAGATTATTGAGAAGCCCAGCTTGCCACAGCCAACTTACAGTAGACTCTCAGACCTGCAAAGTAAATTTTTGTTCCTCCAAGTTGCTTATATTTGAGATGGATATTGTTTTTTGTATGTATACAACATTGTTGCTTCAATAGATGATGGTAATATTATAATTTTTTTCTGTTATATCAATATCCATGTAATATCTGGGTCAGGCTGTACAACTAGCATTTCCTTAAGTATATTTTGTTTGATTTGGGAAGACCTTCCATGTTGAGCCTCCCATTAATATTCCCTATACCCTGGAGCTTAATTTGAAGATTCACTAAAAGTTTAATGGTCTTCCGGAATCTTTTTCTAAAGGGAAGCTTGGGGAAAAGAGTAGGTTCCACATACCAAGTTAACAAATATCATAGTGTTGTGTGAGTTGCTAAGTCAATTCAAACTTCTAGAACCTGTGAGAGAAAATAACAGAGGAAGACAGGCATTAGGGAGTCTAAAAAGAGAAAATGAGCAACAGTAAAGGCAGCCTTCATCTTCTTTCCTCCTTTGGTGGACTATCAGCAATCCAGCATTGGCAGGATGAGTTAATACGCTGTAATGATCTGCATCCAACCAGATGTGTTCTGACACTCGTTATGACTTGAATCATGGCCCCTTCCACATCCATATGTTGGAGTTCTAATTGCCAGAACTGCAGAGAGGAACCTCACATGTCTACATGTAGTCAAGAAGAAATCAAAATGGGATGGAGGTGATCCTTAATCCAACATGATCAATATCTTCTTTAAAAGGACAGTGTGATAAAAATAGATGCACACTTCATAAAAGCATGAATGTAGAAGATGGGAAGATCCGAGACAAAAAACTTCAACCAATCCCTGGAGGCCAAAAGGGAGGCATAGCCTCAGACAGAAAACAATCCTGTTCATGCCACTGTCTTAGATTTCTGGCCCTTATTACTTCAAGAAAGTGAATGTGTATTGTTGGAGCTGCTCAGTTAGTGCTACTTTAAAATTCAGCTGCCCATGAAATCCACTGACTTCTGCATCATAGCGTAGAACCCCCAGACTCATAGACATCTCAGGTAAATTTTAGCATTGGAAAATCATGGGTAAAAGTCATTGCAGATAAATTTAACACAGAAAGGAAATTAATATGGTCTTCTACATTAGGAGAAAACAGGAAATTTATTTTTTAGGTAAATTAGAAGACCCAAATCAACCAAGAATACCCTTATTCTTAGATGTGTAGTTGTTATAAGAAGCATGCCCACTTTAATCTATTTTGAGCCTTGTTGTTATAATTTGTGCATTTACTTACATGCATGCTGTATATTTATACTAATGTTTATCTAAAAATATTGATTGGGAGAAGCAGTGAAGGAAGATGCTGAAATTAGAAGATTTAGAAGAAACAGCTTATGTTGTTAGTGAGTTCCTGAGAAGAGGTGCAGGACCTCACTCATAGTATAGAGCAGTGCTGGGTTTCGGTGAGAGGAAGGGTACTTCTTGCTTGTCTGGCAGAAACTAGATATGAAAGCTTGTGAAAATCCATCCATCATGACTTCATTAGAGTTTTCTTCTTTATCTCAAGTAAGAACTGAGTTTACTATTCCAAAAATATTGCTTTTGGCAAACTTCTTCGCATTTTTTAAAAATTGATTTAAAACACTATCCGTGTTCCTGGGTAAAGCCAGGAGCCCTCGTGTCTATATGACACAACTCCAGTTGCCATGGGAAACTGAATGTTTACTAGAGAAAATATTACCAGTTAATAATAGCCTGTGTGGAAATAATAGCCACTGCTAGGATTTCAGATTTACACACCATCAATTTCCAATTTGCTGAAATAGGTGCAATTTGCTTTCTGAGCTTGCAAGCATGACTTTTTCCAGGCCTCTATGGTCCTTCCCCAGTACTGTGTGTGCACCACAGACCCACACCCACATGCCCATATGCTTCTAAAGAATGTTCTGCTTGTCTCCAACAATGATTGAGGCGAACTGTTATGTTAGAGGTTTGTCCTAACTTCAATGATAGAGATAATAAATGTGTTACAGGGCTGCTACTTATTTGCTTTAGTTAATAGCAAACTCGCCAAGGCATAATTGCAGAAAGAGCATAATTCGTGCTACTTCTTAGACTTAGCACTTTGCCAGGATCTTGTTCCCAAAAAGCATACCAAGAAGCAGATTTGAATTATTTTGTGAGAAAGCATGTCTGTGCATAACAAAAATGCCTTTCAAACAATGCAGCTCACTCCCTTCCTGAGTCTGGATTATTTATGCATATCTTAATTCAATTTTTATTATTAATTTATTCATTCATTCAGCAGATATTTCTTTAAAGAATCACTAGCCTAGTTCCTAGGGATGCAGACCCTGACTCTATGCCTTCTTTTCTTTCCTTT
>CABHPH010000687.1:19959-41351 GCA_902168325.1 Peromyscus nudipes
GGCTTCTATGCTTTCTTTTCAATGATTCTTCCCAACATAGCATCATATATACCACTGACTGCCACTGATGCAGCTCAGGAGGACAGAGTTCATGACTTGAACTCTACACCCTCCCTTAGCTTCCTTCCAACTATTCATAGGAGGTTGTATGCAGGCATGGGGTGGGCAGACTGGTGCCTAGGCTTGTGGGAGGAAAATATCCCCTCTAACATCATGGAACCAAATAGCACCCTTGAGAGCTTTGGTTTATGCTTCCAGACAAAATCTGGAGAAACATTCAGCTACCATGGCAACCCATTCTATCACATGTTCCCCAGATCTACAAGGGCAGAAAAATCCCCTGAGTTGACCACTTTGACTCTATATAGTAATGGAATATATTCCTATATAGAATATTTGGAATGTGGAATAATAGGTAGAGGCCAGCTATGAGGAGTGGATCTTTATTTTTAAGCCAATGGTTATTAATACACAGTGTACATGGAAATGCATAGGCAGGAGAGAAAAATTAACTTATGAAAGCAAATTTTTCAGTCTCACACCCAGTATTTGTAATCCAATATTTTTCAAAGTAGAGCTCAGGAACCAGTACTTTAATAAGCCTTCCAGCCTATCTGAATGATGCTGTACCCTAGGCCACATGCAGACCAAAGCAAAGAGAGCCTGACATTTCATATCACATCGAAGTAGGCGCCAAAGCACAGAAAACCGGGAAGCAAGAGACAAGTTTGAATGATGTTCTCTCTGATAGATGAGAAGTCTGGTGTAGCAGCAGTGAACATAGAGAGGGGGATTATTTGGAGAGGTGTTGGACTTACAGAGTCAAAGAAGCCTATAGAAAGAAGAGGAGTGGGGAGTCAAGGATTTATAACCATGGCTTTCCATCTTACTGGTAAAGAGATACCTTAATGAAGGACTTGGATTGTATGAACTATCCTCCAGTTCAGCGCCTAGCCACACCTTCAAGAGTCTTCAATAGGGAGGTGACAGTGAGTGAAAAGGAGTATCACTTGGGCTTGTGTGAGACAAAATGCTGAGGCCAGAGTGCTTTAACATTTATTTTAGTGTTTTTTTTTTTTTAAATTTCTACAAGGCATCATACAACACATTATACCAGGAACCAGTGTATGGATGGATAGAAGAGGACATAGTAAAGGCCATGCCAGAAATTAATTGTGCTCATTTGGGCCTGTCAAAGTAGGCACACTGGCTTAACAGTGTGGTAGAGAATCCTAAAGAATAAATTGAATTGGGATTTTTTTTTTGTTCTTTAATATCTCTTGGTGGGTCCAACTCTTTTAAGTTAGAGTTAAAACTAACAAAAGAAATCCTTCTGTGGTGGCTACAGAGTCAGGCAGCATGAGCAGCATCTGGTGGCCAAATGGGCAGTGAGTGTGCTGATCTACGGTAGGGGTGAGAGCACTCTGAAATAGGAAAGCGATACTCTAGGATTTTTTTTTTGAATAAGAAATAATGCACAGTTGCATCTTTCTACTAGGGACTTATCCCTTATCATTTACCTGGAAATAATATTCAAGGGAGATGTTGAGTAAGCTATCTCCTCCCCAGGACCATCAATGGAGTCTTGACATCACCTGGGTCATCCAGCAAACCCGTGGAACCATATAGTGAAGACTATATGACACTACTCTAATAAGTTATAGCGCCTTGCTTTGTAGTTACCTGCTAAATAAAGTATTTTTAGGGTAGTTAGGGTCAAAGATACAGAAAGAGGTATTGGAAAGTACACGTCTTCTAGAAGTAGGCAAGTGGGGTTAGTTTCAAAATAGATATCTTGGCCTATTCGGATTTGTAATAAACATATATTCCATTTTGGTACTTGGTGCTATAGAACAGGGCCTGGATTTCTGTGATCCACAGGTAGATTTATCAGTCTATTTCTTTGCATACTATCTGTGCAGATAGTCTATGTCAGAGTTTTCTAGTTGCTAGAAAACAGACTGCAAATCCTATATGTTAATTTACAGAAAAAGCTCACCAATGCCCATGTTGACAGGGACCTCTGAACAGATGGAATTGGTAGGAGGTATTTCCCCATTGCTTGATATGAGTCAAGAAAATAAATTTGATAGTTAAAGTGACTGGTGTTTGTAAAATGTTTTTATAATGTTAGTCTAAAGGCTTCTATGAAAGGGCTCTGAGCTGGAATTCTGAATCTCTATTTCTCAGATGAGTTAGAGGAGGAGATGTAAAGCAATTAGCTTTCACTTTGGTGGATGGAACTAGCGTTCCTGTGTCCTAAGCCTAAAGCCATGTGGTTTCCACTATTCTGAGTCCACCTCAGAGCTGAAGGAATCTACTTACAGGGATGGTTCATCTAGAAGTGTTTCTGAAATTCTGAGATGACCCTTGAGATTCTAGACATGCCAGTCTATATCTCAGCATTGCAAATTCAAGCCCATGAATCAGCAAGCTCTTCTTTGAAGACAAAAAGAGCCTTGGGCAGGGTGAGCATGCTGTGTGTGGCTCTGTTACTTGCATTTTCAAATACTAAATATTAAAGAATACCTTTATTCTAATAAGGTGATGTGCTGCTTTGAGCAGAGGGAGCTGTGTGACCATGGGCATAGCAACACTATTTCCAAGTTTGTCCAGAACAGAGATGGCACATCTGGAATGGTCATTGGCCATCAAGAGAACAGAAAAGGACAGGAATCCAGAAGGTGATGAATTCACTCATGTCATTCATGAATCTTTTGCTTGGTTGGCGCTACAGAGAGAGAAGGGTGCCTAGACAACTAGATCATAAGGCTGGTTTATTTTGCTGAGTCTTACATTCATAACATCCTTTCTTTGCTGCCCAATGACCAGCCTCCTGTTTTATCTCATGGTTGCCTGGTTACTAGCAGCCTGGGTGCTGACAAGTGTCTAAGGATGAGAATTTTGGCTCTGTAAGAACTCTAGAATCATGTCTATAAGGACATTTTTTTTTTCACTCACAGAGTGTGATCAGAGAAAATTTGTGGTCTCTTAATATCCTCTAGTGGACTGTAAATTTTGAACATGTCCCCATCAAAGGGAAAAAGGGACTTCAGAAAGTGTTAGGAATGTCTAGTTTCCAGTTAGAATGGAGTCGATGTGACATTTTGTATGACACACTATGTTCCCTGCTCAAAGATGTTCCTGGGACATAAAAAGAAACTTTGTCAACTTTTATGCCAAGTTATGAACAAGGGAGAAACTGAGTGAGAAGAATTAATTTTTCACTTGAGTGCTGTTAGAAAGAAACTGGGATTGTGACCCTTTCTCTTGGTGGTACCATCTTCACAATGTGGAATTGATGGGGTTTTCAGTGCCACTTTTAAACAAGTGATAGAAAATCCATTGTGTATGTGATATGCAAATTTTCTATTTAGAAAAAAATAACCTTCTGTAAAAAAAATATAGGACTGAGTTACATGCCTTCCACATACTGAGATCTATATTGGACTCCATAAATAATGCATGGGTATTACATTTTTTTTTTTTTGGTTTTTCGAGACAGGGTTTCTCTGTGTAGCTTTGCGCCTTTCCTGGAACTCACTTGGTAGCCCAGGTTGGCCTCGAACGCACAGAGATCCGCCTGCCTCTGCCTCCCGAGTGCTGGGATTAAAGGCGTGCGCCACCACCGCCTGGAGCATGGGTATTACATTTCAACACAAATTTAAAAAACGTAAATATAGAGTAAATTTATTGAGGCTAATTTAGCTACTTATGGTTTTCATGAAATCTAGAGAAAGCCTAAGCTTTCATAAATGAACCCTATAACCATCAAATCTTTCCAGTGGTGTACCTTGGTATACAATATATTGTAGAGAATCTCTCTTTGTAATGTTGGGAGTGAACCAAATTGGAACACTGAAATTTCATTGCGTGGTTTTATTATTGGTAAAAGAAGAGATTGAATTAGTGAAAGTTTTCCTTTAGCCCTCAGAAGACTCTTGTTATTTACCTCTCTGCTTTCTATGGCTCTGGACTGTGGTTAACATTCCATCTCTTTCCTGTGCATCCTTTCGATCTTTTCTCTAGACCCGACTATTTTACTATTTTACTTCAGATTCCTCTTCCTCCAGGATTATTCATTCTGGTTCTTTACAAACTTCTGTATGACTATTGGCTTCATGGAATTTGAAGATACAAAGTCTCACCTTTTAATCAAAGCAAGTGGCTCCTGGATTCCTACTCACATCCAGGAGCAAAGAACCCATTAGTTCCAAAGCTTCACATATTTATGCTGGATCACTATTCCTTGTGCCAAATTATGATCAAAATCTTATGTAAGTCACTGACATATTAGATTTATGTAGGGATGCAGCTATTCTATTATTTTTAAAATCCATTTATTTGGGTAATATAATAGCTGATCGACTCTACAAGAGTGTGTTCCACAGCCTTTCCAAGCAAAGCTTATGAATCATTATGATTTCATCAAGTTTGAAGAGAAGGAATGACTGATTAGTGGTATAAATCAATGCCAGCAAGTTCACAAAACACATAGCTGTGTTTTTTAACATTTCTGAAAGTGTTAAATGGGCAGTTTTGGATTAGAAAGAAGGAAGAATGGAGTAGGAAGAGGAGAAGGAGAATGACAGGGAAGAGAGGATGGTACTGGTCTAAGTAATGATGTAGCACATATTCTAACAAAGGAAAAGGTGGTGTTTCAGGCTGAGTCCATTGGAATGGGGTGAAGCAGGAACATAATTTAGTTTGAGCTGATGAAATTTTCTCGGCTTTATCTCAGTTGTCTGGAGAGCATGGAATAAGATAACATTTAGTCACAAGCCTGCAGTTATACAGGAGGACTAACTTGGTAGCTTAGAAGCTTCTTTTATGGTGAGAATGTCTCTTTCACACTGAATGATTGTAAGTTTTATTGGTAAATGAAGGTGAGACAGGGAGTGTATATTTGAGCAGTGGTCAAGCTCTTGATAAGAAAAGTTCTGAAAATAATAGTGTGTCTTGAGGCTGCTGTTAGGTATGAAGGGCTAACATAATAAAGATCTCTCCTGACTTGGCTGAGTACAGTCAGGATGTGGCTGATGCTGGTAGACTATTTCAGCCGAAATAAGTCATATTAAAATGTGTTATTAGGCCTTCAAGTTTTACATACTGTGTCAATCATATTATTTAAAATAGTATAACTAATCTACAAATAGTCAAGTTTTAATGTTAGTACTTGAGGCTCAATTTCTAGAGAGACTATTTCTCCAAGACACACACACACACACACACACACACACACACACTCACACTATAGAATGCCAATGCAATAAAAATAATTGATTCAAAAATCAGCAGAATTGAAATTTAGAGAAAGGGAGCCTGCAGTTTTTGAGTTAGGTCTTAAAAAACAAGCTGAAACACACGGGACAAAGGCATCTGTGACCTTAACTTCTAATTTATTTCAAATGTAGCTATTCCAGTAACAACATCCCATGCTTCCAGATCTACATTCATCCCACAAATGTTTCCTGTGTTAAAAGTGGGAGGCATCTTGGCTGTGTATGTGTGGGGGAGGGTAGTGAAAGATGGTATTTCCAGAAGTTTTTTTTCTCCTACCTTTTAGTTTGCTTGCAAACTATGTTACTATAATCAAGTGTTGGTGTGCCAAACTCATTCTCTCCCAGAGTGAAGCTCTTTGGAGTGTTCATATTAACAACAAGTAGATCATGTTGGCTTCCCCAACTTGTTGTCCCCACAAAGAAAGATCCCAAATAAACTCACAAGTGATCATTTGTTTTGGCAAGTCCTCTAATCTATGAAGCAGATGCTTTTCTGTCATAGATTTTCTTTTAGAGTATAGTTTGAAATCCTTCATCTGCAGAAACTGCTTTCATGGCTACAGAAGTTAGAAGCGAGGACTTAAAAAGGGATTGATGGCTTGACTTGATCAGTGTTCAATAAAGTCTTGGATATGACTCAAGAATTTGGAGGACAGGTGGGCATTTGGATTATAGACAACAATGACTCAGATTTTTCTAGCACCATGACCGTATTAGACCGACAACGTGTGATATTTATATACTGGAAACAAGCACCTGATAAAGGTCCTTCAGTTGCAGCTTCAGCCCGCGTGGACAGTGTGCTGTGTGTATTGGCATTTTGTTGCTGTTGTCATTATGAGAGTGGTATCTTAGTTCCTTCTCCTGTTACTGTGATAAAAATACCCTGACAAACACAGCTTCAGGGAGAAAGGATTGAATTTGGTGTACAGTTCCAGGATATAATCCACTGTGGAAGAATCTTACTGTCCCATGCAGCTGGAGCCTGGAACTCCAAAAATCAATGATTTTCAGAAACAATTTGCCTCTGAACCTGTGAGGTAACCCAGCTTCACGTGTTTTTAAATTACTTGTGGTTTCCAGGCAGTTTTTGGTATGCCTTGGCTTGTAGGTGCATCCATAGTAGAGACACCCTGCCACTGTGAGGAGGGAGGCTAAGGCGGAGGGATCACTTGAGCTCAAGTGTTGAAGGTATCCTTGGATAATATAGTGAAACCCAGCATAAAATAATATAAACAAAGTTGTCCTGTGGCAAAGCTTGGCCCCCAACAACACACAGATGCATGCAGATGGGTGTGTGCACAATTCATATTTGCAAGTAAGGTCACATTATGAAGAACTGGGGTTAGGGTGTCAATAAATCTTTTGGGGCCCATCTAACCCAAAACAAAGACATTTCTTATCTCTTTATAAGCTGTAAGATTTACTTTTCTTTTTTTAAAACCTCTGTAGTCATTTCCCCCATAAACAGAGCTTTCTATTTTGATCAACAATTGAAAAATAAGTAACTAAGGAATTTTAATTTGTAATGGTCTGAAATTTGTAGACATTGAGAATCACAGGAAAAAAATGGCAGTAGAGAATGCTACAGCAAATATCCAAAAACCATTAACTTTGTTGTTCCAGGGTATAGGAGTAGAGAAAGCTTTAATTTTTGAGTAAGCCAGTCAAAAATCATCACTTACATGCTCTGTATTTGAGGAAAAACCCATTTACTTCTGCTAAATCATTTTTCCCCAAGAGAAGCAGAAACCCATTGGCACTTGGTGAGCAAGGAGTGGTTGAGACAATGAATGAAGCTTTCTGAGGCATAGGAAATTAGTAGATATTGAAGGGAGATGGTCATTATCTGCATAGTGTAGGTCTGTAGCTTGACTATGGATGCAGAGTTATCAATAATACATTGACAAGTCACTCACAGCTCATCCAGGGCTTTCCAAGTCAATCTACAGGCAACAGGTCTCTGCGTCTCTTCCCTCCCTAAACTTCACAAAGGAGCAAAATAAATAGAAGGCCAAAGTGATTTCATTTAATACCTTTAAAGTGTGTATTTTGTCCTGGATCTAAAAGAAAATTCTCCTCATAGGTTTGTCTATTTTTTTTTTTTGGTTTTTCAAGACAGGGTTTCTCTGTGTAGCTTTGGTGCCTTTCCTGGAACTCACTCTGTAGCCCAGGTTGGCCTCAAACTCAGAGAGATCCGCCTGCCTCTGCCTCCCGAGTGCTGGGATTAAAGGCGTGTGCCACCACCGCCTGGCAGGTTTGTCTATTTTAATGTCTGTCATTATTTTCTTTGTTTAACTGTGTTTACTACAATATGTTAATTTATTCTTTGAAAATTTTATACATTTATACAATGAATATGATCGTACTCCCATTTTCCTTAACTTCCTGAATCTTCCCTGACTTGTCTCCCTTCCTCTCTCTCTCTCTGACACATTAAGTCCATTTAATGCTGTCCATATGTGCTTGAGTATGGGGCCATCCACTGGAATATGGGCAATGTACTAGTGGACACCTCTGAAGTAGAATAATTTCCCTCTCCCAGAAACTATCCGCTACTACTAGCACCTCAATGATGGGTGGGACCGTGTGAGTTCCCTCTCTATCGGTGCTGTAATTTTGGCAGGCTTGATCTTGTGCACGTCTTGTGTAGATAACTACAACTGCAAGTTTGTAAGTGCAATAGCCAGGCCATAACCAGAAAGTAGCATTTCACATCACTCCTCTCTCTTATATTCTTTCTGCCTTCTCCTAGGCAATGTAACCTGAGCCTTGGTGAGGAGGTTGATAAAAATGATCCATTTAGGACTGAGCACTTATAGTCTTTTATTCTTAATTCTTTGACCAGCTATGAGTCTCTTCATTAAGTGCTCCCCATGCATTTAAAATAAGTTTTTCTGACCAAGGTTGCAAACAGTTTGGCAGTATGAACATTCTCTTGAAGTCAACTCCATATAAAGAAACATTACTTTTTTTCCCCTCTCTGTGTACAATATACACCCGAAGTGAATCCAGAAGATGTCACCATAGAGGTCCATTGCCTTGATGCTTAGATAAAATATGCAACCTGTCATTGCGTTAATATTTGACCACTTACAACTTGATCCTTCCTGTTAGAGATGGGCCTTTCAAAACAGGTTGGATGACACCAGGTTATTCCCCTGGAGGAAAGCCTGCAATTACAAATCCATTTGTTTTCCAAATCTGGGTGAATCTTGTACTACAAAACTAAAAAGACAATGCTTAGGCAAGGGTGGTGTTTCCACTCAAATCTGGAAAACCGTTATTTGCTTCTCATATGCCAACCACACTGGAAGCTTACATACCCTGAAAGTAATGTATGTGATAGTGGAAACTTGCTCCTCATGTTTCTGTTAATGTTGAGGCGGGCATCATTCCCAAGCTGGCCTGTTATTATAGGTCCATATAAACTGCAGTAAAGTAAGAAACTAAGAGAAAAGAGAGGGAGGAAGAGAGAGAGAGAGAGAGAGAGAGAGAGAGAGAGAGAGAGAGAGAGAGAGGCATATAGGCATGGGATGTTCATGCTTCTATATTTGTACCTAATAACTGTAAAACATGATGTAATTTTCAGAGAAAAAGGTGAGCATGTTTTTCAAAAGACTATTGGCTATTCTCCAAAAGCCTCTGGTAAGAGCAGTCTCAGAAGAGCCGACTTAAAGTCAAGTCATTTGACTTTCAAGTCAAGACATGAAACTCAGTCATTTCAGAAGCATAACAGACTGCAAAAGAACAAGACACTTACATCTGGTTTGACTCAAACAGTTTCACATTTGTGAAATGGTTTCTAAAGGATGTAAACTAGAGCCAGTGAAAAAAATGTATGCTTATAATCACAGCCTGTGGCGCGCTACATGGTTAGTCCTTTTTCTAGGGAAGGTACTCTAAAGTAAACCAGATACACCTGAATGGGTTAGTTTTGGGGGTTAAATTAGGTCAGCCTTTCCCACCTCATGTCTCAGTGGGCAAAGTGTTCAACTTTCTATCTTCTGCATATAGAATTACTGGGTACGAGGTTTCCAAACAGCTGTCACAATGACTCTATCTCTCTTTCGTGTGTGTGTGTGTGTGTGTGTGTGTGTGTGTGTGTGTGTGTGTGCACATTAGTGCAAAGACAAAAGCACATGTTCTTGTGTGGGAGGCTAAGTCATGGAATATTACTGAAACTTATAAAAGAGAAGCAAGTAGACTTGTCCATCTACTTCCGGCAGAGCCAGATCTTCCTATCTCTGGCTGGGTCTTTGTAGCAGTAGTATGGGACTCAATCTCTCCTTCTTGAACTCACTTCCACCACTGCACTTGCCATGACCTGTTGCAGCTAAGGAGAGCTTCTCAGAGTTTGTGACAGGCTTTGCCAGAGTGATGTCACCCCAAATGGTAAGCTGAATAAACCTCTTAAAGTTTCTGTCTTACGTATTTTTGTTTGTTTTGTTGGAATAAGATCTCACTATGTAGCCCTGTTTGGCCTGGAACTCACTTTGTAGACAAATCTGGTTGATCTCACAGAGATCTGGTGCCTTTGCCTCTTGAGTACTGGTACTAAAGGCCACCATGCCAGAGAGATTTTTTTATTTTTTGTAGTGATGAAAAGCAGGTAAATCTGTAGGATGCAGTATGCTGGCTTTTTGGCATAAGAAGTTGAAAAGACGGTTTTAGGATAGTAGTGAAAAGACAGTGATGGTGTCATGTATGAAAACACTTTTTTTACTTTTTAAAAAAATGCAGTGAGTTATTTATCCCTATTCTCCATGTTACATTATTATACAAAACAAACACAAAAGAACCCCCAAACCAAACACCACAACCACTACCCTACCAATGACAAAAACAACAAACACATGCAACACACATAGTCACACACCACACATATAGACACACACACCACACATACAGACACATCAAACACACACACAGAGAAACACACACATACATCACATACAAAGATACACTGCACATACTCACAGACACATCACACATACAGAGAAATACACACATATCACATACACAGACATACACACCACACCACACACACACACAGACACACTCACATACCACATACACAGGCATACACACAGAGAGAGATACATCATACATACACAGAGAAAGACATATACAACACACACATATACACACATACATAGACACATATACACACACATACACATACAAACATACACACATACATACACATATACAAACGCACTTAACACACACATACACATACACACACATACACATACACACACACATACACACACTTACACTGACACACAGACACAGACACCATATACACAAACCTATCTAGGTGAAGCCTCTTCTCATTCAGTGTAAAACTCTCTCCTCCCAACTGAACACCTTTTTCATCAGGTGATATTTCAAAAGGATCCTCTTTCTGATGAAAACTCCTTCCTAAAGGTTATCTCTGATACCATGTATGTTACTTACCTACTGCTGTAGTTTCTACTTATCACTATTCTATAACGAGCATGGAAACAGATTCATTTTGGTCACTTTCATTATCAATGCTTAGAGAAGTGTGTGGCACATAACAGGCACTCTAGAAATACTGACATAAGTACTAAATAGCTCCATTGTTTGAGTGTAGCCAGCTTGATTGGAAAGGAATTTCAAGAAGAGATGGCATATATAGGAGGGCAAAAAGTGAGTTGCACACCCAGGCTTACCCTCTCAGGACTTAGAGAGACTTAAGCAATTGACTCAGCCGGCTTCAGAATGTGGCAGTTTCTATTCCAAAGAACCCAGTTCCAGATAGAGCCTTGGCTTCATCTTTCTCAGGATGAACTTTGAATGGGGACAGTTTTCTCTGTGGGAGGAAAACAGTGTGTTGAAATGGTTTGTCTTTCTTCCATTCAGAACTGACGGGTCTCTCATGACAAGGGGATGTGATGCGTATTGGGACATTGACAAAAGCTGGAGTGGTTTTCAAGACATTTCCCTTGCTGACTTTTTCAAAATGTAAAGTCCACTTACAAGATTGAGACAAAGAAAGAATGGTGAGGGAGAGAAAAGAGGAGGTCCAATTTTAGAGTCATGTGAGAGCAGTGAGAACAGCCTCAGAGGCTCAGAGGTTTGAATACCTGGTCTCTAGTTGGTGGAACTGTTTGGAGAGAATTGGGAGGTGTGACCCTGTTCGAGGAGGTGTGTCGTTGGGGGTGAAAGTTGCGTGGCTTGATGTGTTTGTGGGTCCCCTGGCAATGGGACCAGGACTTATCCTGTGTACATGAACTGGCTTTTTAGACCCCATTCCCTATGGTGCGATGCCTTACTCAGCCTTGATGAAGGAAGGAGGGGCTAGGTCTGGCCCCAACATGGTATGACAGCCTGTGTTGACTACCCAAGGGAGGCCTTACCCTCTATGAGAAGGGGATGGGGATGGAATGGGGGTAGGTGGGGAGAATGGGAGAAGAGGAGGGAGGGGGAACAAGGGTTGGTATGTAAAAGGAAAAAAATCTTTTTTAAATTAAAAATTATATATATGAAAAGTAAATTAGGCATTTGTTTAAAAAAAGAAGAATTTCTTATATTTGAGACCCATCACCCATATATTCAATAAATAACATATGAATCAAGTAAAAACTGTTTTGGATCAAACGATAACAATACTGTTGTTTATCACATCCTAAATGTATAGCAGGCTTGCCTTAACCATATTTTCTATTTAGTTTCTTTTATTTATTGAGTGTCTAGTACAAAGTGAGTTTTGCTCTGGGAGCTAAGGCAGATACAATAACTTACAGTATTCTGGAGAATGCTGCTATTTGCATAATGACTATGAGAAAAGGAATTCATGTTGGATTAAAGAACAATTATTCAGTTAAAAAAATGATTAGGAAGTGTGGTCATGTTGAAGTTGGTGTAGTCTTGTTGAAGAAATGTGTCACCGTGGGTAGGCTGTGATGTTTCAAAAGCCTAAACCAGGTCCAGTGTCTCTCTCTGCCTGCTGTCAGTAGATTAGGATGTAAAGTTCTTAGCTACTTCTCCAGCATGAAGCCTGCCTGCTGCCATACTTCCTGCCAAGATGATCATAGACTAACCCTCTAAAACTGTAAACAAGCATAACTTTCTATTATATTAGTCAGGAAAAATAGAAATTACTTTGTATGATGTCTTAATTAGAGTTTCTACTGTTGTGAAGAGACACCATGATCAAAGCAACTCTCATAAAGGAAATCATTCAATTTTGGTGGCTCATTTAGAGTTCAGAGGTTTAGTCCATTAACATCATGACAGAAAGCAAGGTATCATGCAGGCAGACATAGTATTGGAGAAGTAACTGAGAGTCCTACATCTTGCAGAGGCAACAGGAAGTGGTCTCAGACACTGGGTGGTATCTTGAACATATGTGAGACCTCAAAGCCTGCTTCCACAGTGACACACTTCCTCCAACAAGACCACATCTACTCCAACAGGCCACACCTCCTAATGATGTCACACCCTTTGGAGGCCATTTTCTTTCAAACCACCACAGATGATAAAACCAAGAATATTTCATTTGTAAGGAGTAATTACATCAATGACGTAATAGCTGCAAGACCAAATGAACTGAGAAACTTCATACTGGATATCAAGGAAAAGTATTGACTGGCGGTTTTACTAGACTTTAAGGACCATGGGTACCATTAGACATTCAAACCATGCTGGGCGGCAGTGTTGCAAGCCTTTAATCCCAGCACTCTGGAAGCAGAGGCAGGGGGATCTCTGTGAGCTCCAGGCCAGCCTGGTCTACAAAGTGAGTTCCAGGACAGCTAGAGCTACACAGAGAAACCTTGCCTCAAATGCCCACCTCCACCCCTGCCATCCCAAAAAAAAGAAACAAAGAAAAATTCAAACCACAATACCCAAGTGAAAAGGGCATGGGAGGCCGGTAGAGATGTCAGCCCTATTGGATATTCTGCCCAATACAGAGAGGAGAGGAGATTGATTACCCAGGTTCTCCTCCTCTTTTCACTGTCATATCATCTGTAGCTTTCCCATTGGCTGTCCTGAAGAGAAAGTTATGAAGCCCGATGCAAAGAGGCTGGGATTCATTGGATGAGTAACAGAGCCGAGTACAAGGGGACTCTGAAATCTGAGGACAGCTGGGTCTATACTATACTCTTCAAACCACACTGATATCTGTGAAGTTACCACCAATGAAGAGCTCGATATAACACTCATTCCTCTGTGCAAGACAGTGTGACTCTTACAGTGTTATTCCTTGCTCTGAAGCTATCCCCTCAGCTGAGGAAAGTTTCTTCTCAACCTCTCTGAAACCTTAACAGTGTTTTCCAGCTTGTCCTTAGGCAAGGGCATAAGAATTCTGACAAGTAATGCAGAGGTACTTTCCTGTATGTTTACTTCTCACAGGGCCGAGGTAATATGAGACTGTTTAAAATCTTCCTTTTTATTCAGAAAGTCCCACGTTGTCATTGACCTTAGAATGTGTGTACAGGATGGAGCTGTTCTCTGAATCTCTCAGGGATTCTCTGAAGGCTATTTTGTTTCCTGCTTCCATCTTTCCTTTACAAAGACTTGGGAGTCTCAGGGGGCTCTGCCATTTGCAATGGGTACTTGGCTTTGGAAGACAAGGTCTAGCCTTACATGTATGTGTTTTAATATAGCGACATGTGCAATTTGGAAACTTGTAATAAAATATTTCCCTACTTGCTAATTATGAATAATGTTACTAATGATAACTCAAGTTGGAAAAAAGAGAGAAAAGTACATTTCAAGTATGTCTAGATAATGATGTTTCTTCATGTTTAGTTGTTGAGTTAGGATTTTCATTAAATAAATGCCTGGGAATTATAACCTTTTTGCTTGAACATCTTGCAAGTCATTATTTTATAAGAGAAAAAATAACATTGCAGATAACTTAACTCCCAAACTCAATTCCCAATTTATTTTGATGTGTTGAGTTTATGCATTATTAATATTTTAGTTACCAAAATGATTAATCTGCATTATTAATATTTCAGTTATCTAAATGATTAAGCTAGATGATAAATCCATTTTTAGTTTGTTGTATTTGTATACCTAATGAAAAATGTGCTCAGTGTGGTTTTAAAAATCAGCAGTTACCTTGCATACATTCATCAGAAGTGTTTTTATGTGAAATCTTTTACATGAATGGGTTTAGTATGAAAAATTATGCATGGACTAATATTATTATTCTTCCATAGTGTCTTAGGATTTTTTTTCATTTTCTGTGATAAAATACCTTGACAAAAGCTATGTGAGGGATAAGTTTTTTTTTTTCTCCCACTGCAGTTATAGGTTATATGTCATTATGTTGGGGGAATCACAGCAGCAGGAGTTGCTTGGGCAACTGATGACATTGTATCCACAATCAGGAAACAGAGAGCAATGAATGCCTGCTTCTATTTAACTCTCCCTCCATTTATATAGGTTGGCATTCCAGGTAGGAAATGGTCAAGTGGTCAAATCAAGATAATCTCTCATAGGCAAGCTCAGAGACTCATTTCCTCTGTGATTCTAGTTTCTGTCAAGCTGACAATCAACAGTAACCATATAGCAAAAGATAAACACCAACATGACTTAGTCTTTGCATATTGAATTATTTGAATATTCAAAGTACCCTTATACCCCAAATATTAATACTTCTTCAAAAATGATTGTATGACATGTATTTAATTTACAAGCAAACACACATTTACCTAGTTCTTCACTTTTTATTTGAGTTTTTCTTAAAAATAAAAAAC
This sequence comes from Peromyscus nudipes, assembly GCA_902168325.1. NCBI lineage: Eukaryota > Metazoa > Chordata > Mammalia > Rodentia > Cricetidae > Peromyscus > Peromyscus nudipes. The sequence goes on from CABHPH010000687.1 coordinate 34,982, forward strand.
TGAATCAACTTGTTACATAGGTAGTTTTTCAATGATTTATTTAAAAAGAATTATAAGTACTTGGTATGAATCTTTATGTACATCTGTGATATTATTGTCAACTTGATATTTAGGAAGCCAACCCCTGGGCATACTTATGAGAGATTGTCTAGATTAAGGTTAGCCTATGAGGGGTTATTCTAACTATGTCAATTGATGTGGGATGACTCATATACTCTGGGTGGCATCATTCCCTGGGCTTGGAGTTCTGGACTGAATAAAAAAGAAAAAAACAAAACTGTAGTGGTATTGTGTTCCCCAAAATATTGTGCACTCTAATAAACTTATCTGGGGTCAGAGAGAGAACAGCCACAATATTAAACATAGAGGTTAGGCAGAAATTCCTCTGGATCTCTGTGAGTTCAAGGCCACATTGGAAACAGCCAGGCATGGTGACACATGCCTTTAATCCCAAGAAGTGAGCCTTTAATCCCAGGGAGTGATGGCAGATAGCAGAAAGGTATATAAAGTGCGAAGACCAGGAACTAGAAGCTTTTGGCTGGTTAAGCTTTTAGGCTTTTGAGCAGTGGTTCAGCTGAGACCCATTCTAGATGCGGACTCAGAGGCATCTAGTCTGAGGAAATAGGATCAGTTGAAGAATTGGCAAGGTGAGGTAGCTGTGTCTTGTTCTGCTTCTCTGATCTTCCAGCATTCACCCCAATAACTGGTCTCAGTTATTAATAAGAACTTTTAAGATTCCTGCTACACAAAACAAGCTGAACACTAGTGGATGTAATGTGACCGGCTGCTTCAAGTTATTGTCTCTTGAACTTTTTATGATAGACTGATGTGGCAGCATGCTGTGGGATGTTCTGTATGGCAAATGTGTTGCTAATAAAACACTGATTGGCCAGTGGCTAGGCAGGAATTATAGGCGGGACTAACAGAGAGAATAAAAAGAGCAGGAAGGTGGAAGGAGACGCTGCCAGACGCTGCCAGCCACCGCCAGGACAAGCAGCATGTAAAGATGCCGGTAAGCCACGAGCCATGTGGCAAGGTACAGATTTATAGAAATGGATTAATTTAAGATATAAGGACAGTTAGCAAGAAGCCTGCCACGGCCATACATTTTGTAAACAATATAAGTCTCTGTGCTTACTTGGTTGGGGCTGAGCGGCTGTGGGACTGGCAGGTGAAAGAGATTTATCCTGACCGTGGGCCAGGCAGGAAAACTCTAGCAACAGCAGCATCCTGTGCTGTTTTTCCCTTTCAGGGAGGGGGCCAAGTAGGTGTAGAGTCAATGACACAGACTCCGGGAGAATGTCGCAACAACAAGCTTAGTTTATTCAGGAAGAGGCAAGCCTTATATACCCTCCACCCCACTCTGGGGGAAGGTCTGATGAATATGCATCTGCTGGTGTGACATGACTGCCTCTCATTGGTCCGGGTCATCTGCAGATCATGTCTCAGCTGCTGTTGCTAAGGCGCTTAGGCAGACTCAGGATAGCTCTCAGAAAGTATCTTTTTTTACTGGTTTGGGCCGGCTGGCCCTCAAGTCTGTTAGGGATGAGTCATCCCACAGACTGCCTTGGTCTTTGAGTCCAAAAAATCCTTTCTCCCTTATCTTGCCTTTGCCAGCACATTTTATCATAGCAATAGAGAAGAAACTAAGAGAACATTAAGAGGATTTATCTGTGTCTCTTTATTTGGACTCTGTACTTGGGGTATTAAATGATAAGTCTCCGGGCTGGAGAGATAGCTCAGCAGTTAAGAGTAGTGGCTGTTCTTCCAAAGGATTTGGGTTCATGTCCCAGCACCTTTGTGGTGGCTCACAACTATCTGTAACTTCTGTTCCAAGATATCAAATGCCCTTTCTGGCCTTTGTGGTCATGAGGCAGGTACATGATGCCAAAATATTTATTCAGGCAAAGCACCCAAATCCATAAAATAAAGATAAATATTAAAAAAACTCCGACTCTCTCAATTTCATCTTGAATTCTTAAAATTATTGGAAAACAGTCATTATTATTCTATCTCTCTGTAGTTAGTTTTACTGCATGTCACAAATCCAGAAAACTTAGAATTTTCTCCTATTTTTTGTGTTATAATTAGCTACATTTGGTGTCCCCTTTGTGAACTACATGCTCATTATGAACATTTTATATGCTTAAGTAATAGAACATGTTACTTTGGTGCACACATCAAACTAAGGCCCTAATATTATAACAATCTTCATTGGCTTATTCATTATATATCATTTTAAGGCTTATGGAGGCTAGAAAGTCTAAAATTTATAGGATAGAAGTTCATCAAATTACAAAAGATAATTTTCTTTGCTTAAATTCTACTGATTTAAGTGTTTTTTTTCCCTAAAAATTCACTAACATATAGATTGGTATTTGACTGAATTTCTGGTTTCTTATTACTTAGACAGGTTTGCATAAACTTAAGCATTGCATATGGTTTCTAGTATTTTTCAAGGATTCTTTCCTTTTCTCTCTCTCTCTCTTTTTTTTTTGTTTTTTTCGAGACAGGGTTTCTCTGTGTAGCTTTGCGCCTTTCCTGGAACTCACTCTGTAGCCCAGGCTGGCCTCAAACTCACAGAGATCCGCCTGGCTCTGCCTCCTGAGTGCTGGGATCCTTTTCTCTTTTTAATGTACTGAAGGAAAAGTAGCAAAGATTGATGTAAAATTATGTAAACTCATCTGTAGATGGCATGGTAGTAAAAAGTTCCTTACATATATTCTTCTTTTTGCTTCTAGAAGTTTTATTTTTTTTTTAGGTATGTATGTGTGTATGAATGTGTATGTATGTGTCTTTGCATGTATAGGCTCCCATGTGTGCGAGTGCCTACAGAGGTTAAAAAATGGCATTGAATCCCTTGTAACTGGAATCATAGGAGTTTGGGAACTGTCCCCTGGGCATGCTGGGAAGGGAACTTTGGTCCCATGAAAGAACAGCAGGTGCTCTTAATTGCTGAGCCATCTCTTCAGTATCCCTCCCCAATTCTTTTTTTGTATCGCATTTTTAAAATTCAAAATAGATTTTTTCACATAATATATTTTGACTACATTTTCCCCCTCCCCAGCTCCTCCCAGCTCTTCCCCACCTGCCCACCCACCAAAATCCACCCATTCTTTCTCTCTCTCATTAGAATACATCTAAACAATAACAATAAAATAAGATAAAATAAAAATAAACAAAATAGAATAGGACAAAAACAAACAAACAAACCAGAAAAAGGGAGCCAAAGGAAAAGCACAAGAAATACATACTACTATTCTGCTAAATGAAAACAGCAATAAAACTATTCCTAATGACATTCTGCTACACCCATGTATCAGTGCCTTGCTCAGTTGTCATCAGGGAAGCCTCCTCTTGCATCAGATGGGAACAAATACATAGGCCCATTCTGGACAATGTACACAGAGTGAGAGACCTTGCAACTCTCAGTCCTAAAAAAGATGTCTTCAACAAATTCTTTCCCTCAGGGCTCAAGGAACTCTGGGAAAGAGGAGGCAGAAAGAGTGTAAGAGCCAATGGGGATGGAAGACACCAAGGAAACAAGGCCCTCCATACTTTTAATTGCTCTTCCAAAAATGAAAAACTTACACTACTGGGCTTACAAGCTTGATTTTTAAATTTGTAGGCTGTGATTTCAATTTTGTTCATAGGCCATAGTTTACTAACCATGTAGTGGATGAAGTTATAAGTTATTGAATTATTTTTTGGTAATATCTTATACTGCTATAGTTTTTCAAGTTGGAAAATGTGATTATAATCCTACTATCTCAGATGCTCAGGGGTCAGTTGTTCTGGTGAATAAGAATAGATCTGACTTGACAAATACTCCTTCAGCCGAAGTCACAAAGTATAGCTCATGGTGATGGCAGACCTTGGCATTGTCCGTGTTCAGCATGTAGAATGCAAGAGTTATGAGGTCATGGAGGTTTTCACTCAATTTCCGAGGAAAACTTGGGTGGCCAAGTATTGTATGGCAGGGCTTGTCATTACTGTTAGCAGCTTCTGTGTAGGCGATCGATGAAGCTGTGATAGAGACCGCAGCTGAAGTGGGAACCAAGAAAGCTAAACATTCCAGAACCATGGACCCTCTGCTTGAAGCAGCTGTAGGCAGTGCATAAAGCTGGCCAAAGGGAGGAAGCAACTGACATTGCTAGCTATGTGGACCTGATAGCTGAGGCCCCGAGGAGCCTGCATCCTGCCACAGGGTTCCTGGATGCCAGACATCCTGGATGTTTACTCTGTTGGTATTTGGTCTTGCTTTTCTCAATTCCCTCCTTTTATTTTCCTTTTGGGTTGGGGGAATTTACTCTGTGGCATTTTATATTGTCAATATGAAACTTTCACATTTTTGGTTTTTACAGGAGCTCCCAGCGGAATCTAATATAAGACTTTTTTCATGATGTTTTGCCCCTTTCCCTTACTGACATTAACTTGAGCTGTGTTGTGTGGCATAAAAGTGACGGGTCCACTTGACAGTGAACAGAAACCTCTAAATAGACAAATCAAATTTCCTTTATCATATTTTGATGATCTTACATCTTGATTATGTTATTGGAAAGGTAACCAACATTGTACACAAATCACAAACTTCACTGATTCTTATTTGTATGATATTGTAAGTTGTTTTCCTCCTAAGAAACAACATTCATTTCAAAGTGGTAGGATATTACAGACACACTAGAATGTGCTCCCATCCAATCACTGTATTCCTTCTTCCCAATGCAGCAATTCACCTGCTAAACCGTGGTAGATTATTTTCAGTGTTGTTTCCTCTTTATCTACCATCCAACTTAGGAATTCTCTGTTCTAGGTGGACTAGTGTTAAGCAGTTTGTTAATATCTTCAGTCCAGTCCTTCATTTTTCTAAGACTGGTCCTGGATCTAGTCTCATGCTTCTAGTACCACTAGGTAGAACTGAGACAATGCCATTCATTCCAATGGGGCGTGTCTAAAATGTATCTTGTCATCCATTGTACTAACTGTTTTAATCTGATGAATTGTAACTACTGTAAAGATTATCTCTAATAACTCGTTTTTAATACTGTATGATTTGCCTTTTCTTTCAATCCTTTGGTAAATTTCCTTTGTATATCTGATAATTCATGATTGAATATCTGACATTCTGTATATTGTCAAGATCATTTGAGGGTCTGGCTACTTTCCCATACTCCAGGAGAATTTAGTTTTTCTTTTGGCAGAGTTAGAGTAGGTAAAGGTTACCTTAATCCATAGTAGGTACGAACTGGTTTGAAGCTGAATTTTAGTTTTAGAGAGCAGGCCCATTTCTCAGCATGTATTATAGCCTTTGATTAAAGACTTCCAAAGGACTTCAAGAAGTTAACCTTTTTGTTATTTTCCCCAACCCCATGACAAAGTTAAAATTTCTTCCTATCTTCTAGAATGACTTACTTTCTTCAGTTAGGTTTCTTTCTTGCATCACTTAAGATCTGGCAAACAATGGTTAGGAGGTTAGACAAATTCATTTTTAAGGCTTAATTTCTTTCCTTCCATTTTCTAAGACTCTAACACTAACAGTTTAGTAGTTGTTTAGTACTTTTGAAGATATATAAATGTACACATAATATTTTATTATTATTTCCTGTTATTTAGAGAGGTTGAGTTGTAGTATGTGAACTTGTTATATTACTAAGTAAAGAATTAAGCTTGATAATTTCTTTGTTAAATTCTTTGCATTGAAGGATATTGAATCATAAACCAAATCTTGACTATAGTGATCCAACTGGAAAAATCATTTAACTTGTAGTAATAGCTAACTTCTTCACAGAGGGACTTTAAATGCAGGTCCGATGGTGAGTCAGTGCACAGATGAGTGCTACACAGATTTCTTATACATGTCTAAAGCTCTCCAGCAGCGGAGCCAAAGCAAAGGCTATTCTGGAACTTCAGAACAATACATTTAAAAGGTTTCTGAAACTTATTTCCTCATGATGATAATGTCTTTTCTATTGCTTAAATTTAACACTCAACACCTTCTATGTAGAGTAGTAAACAACACACACAGATGAGGCAAAACCTAAAGTAATTATCTAAGAATACACAGTTATATTTTATTTTTCATGCTACATTACAGTTAATCTGAAATACCTGAACACAGTTTCCTAAAATTGAAGACATTACATTTTATAAGGCAAGCACAACATATTGTCATAGTAATTAAGGTTGTTATGAATGGGAAGCCTTCTAGAGCACATAGTACAAAATTCTAAAAAGTCAAAATGACAGCACATTCTGGAATGTGAAGATTAAAAAGAATTGAATCCAGTGCTAAATGGTCTTTCCTGAAAACATACATACAAGTAAAATTATACTGACTGGGCAGGTTATTTTTACGAATATCTATCTATCT
>CABHPH010000688.1:0-26460 GCA_902168325.1 Peromyscus nudipes
TTATTCATGTATTGCATGTTGTCGGGGAGGTGCCACCGTGTCCGTGTAGGGATCAGAGGACAGCTTTCCAGAGATGAGTCTCTCCTTCCGCCATGTGTGCCCTGGGGATCAAGCTCAGGTCCTCAGTCTTAGAGGCAAGCTCCTCTACCCACCAAGCCATCCCACAGGCCTTTCAAAAACATTTTCAAAATAAGAATTAGACGGCAACTATATATTTATTATTCCACCTCTGTGTTGTCTTAGACAAGCTGGTTCCTGGAGGAATTTAGTCTAAACCCAAAACGAATCTATTATTCCAACTTTTGTTGGAAAAGTACCCACAGGATTTCCTTTGAAGCTTCTCCTACCCCAATGCAGGCTCTCAAAGTTCTTCACTCTCTTCCTAGCCACTCTTCATGGTCTTTCTCAGGCTCAGGCCATCTTCTTCCCCTTGTCAAGAGTCCATTCTCAGTCTTCAAATAGTCTGTCTGATCAGACTGTCCTTGGGGGACAGCATCCAACCCCTGAGCGTCATTTTCTAATGACTCACAAATCAGTACTAGAACCCAACATCTCCCCCATAAAATGGTTCCATCTTTCCATTGCACACGTGAAGCAGGCTGTGCATATCCAAGGCCAGTTAAACTGGATGCCATCGTGCATAAGACAAGAGTTTGCATGAAAGTCTTTGGAAGATGGGCATGATCATGAGTACACTCTGTAATATCACTATTCGGGAGTGTGAGGTAGGAGGATTGTGAGTTCAAAGCCAGCCTGGGTTGCATACAGAGAACTGCCTAAGGGGAAAAGACACTTGGGGAAAAAAGTAACTGGGTTGGATCTGTTAGACAGAACCACAGTAACAAAAATAGGGCTAAGATAGGCTTCATGTGCCTATCTTGATTTTCAGATAGAATGAGTGAAAAAGACATTGCCTGCCCTAAGAATAAAATGATATAGGAGAGCAGAAATAAGAGGGAACATATGTGAGTTACTGAGGACTGTCCCTGCTGGCACACAGAGCGTGCCTCAGGCATTAAGGGTAAAAGCCAAAGAGCAGACTCCCCACAGGCCTGAAAACTGGGCAGTCCTACCATGGGGTGTGGTGGATTACACAGATCAGCCTCCTTGAAAGAGGGTGTAAGACCCGTGCACTGAGAAAAGGTGGTGACAGAGAAGATGTGACAGGCAATCAGGGCATGGGATGAGGAAGATGTCACAGGAAATGAAGAAGAATCAACAGGTCCCTCGGTAGGTGATACACAGCAGGCGAACACTAAGGGGCAGGTGTGATGAAGGAGAGAAAGAACTCAGGTGTGCATTCATTAGCAGCCTCGGCACTGAAAAGCTATTTAAACCACCTTTAAGCAAATGCCTTGCTGTTCCTGAGCATCCATGAACTAAGGGAGTTAGGTTTCTCCTCCCCCAGCTGTACTGGATGATGGTCCCCTGGAGCTGAATTACATTTAGATTTATGGTGGCCTTTTCTGCACCGCTGGTGGTCTACTACAAGTGTCTACCACACATCCCTTGTCAGGCTAAGAATTGCTAGCTTTAGAAGAAAACTGGGTGAAAAATTTTGCCAAAGCATGATCACAAAGGCCTCTCTAGGTCCAAAATTCATCTTCCAGTCAGCAGCTCGGCTATTTGAATAGAGGCCTATATAATTCCCCACATACATTTTGACAACTTACTTACTTTAAAAAACAGATTCTTAAATGTAAATCCTGAGGATTCCTCCATACATGAAAAGTGACTACGGAACCCTGATTTAGGATTTTCTAACTTTCATAGTTTAAAAAAAAAAAAAATCTAACCATGTGGCCTGTTAAGAGTTTATATCCATGGTCTAAAGTATGTATTTTAAGGCTTGAAGGCACCTAAAAAATGGGCTTTTTCACAATTGTCCCCTCCATTGTTCAGCCACCCCAGCCTCATCCCTCTAGATATGAGGAGAGAAAAGGGAGTCTGTAATTAATTCTCAAATTCTGCCCATCTGCTTCTCAGTAAAGTTCATATCACCTAAGAAGGAAGCTGTATCAGTTTTTTTTTTTTTTATTGCTGCTGTAGCAAATTACCACAGTAAAACAATGTGTTCACTTCCCATCTTAAAGATCAGAACTCTGACAGGTCTCAACAGGCTAAAGTCTGGGTTTTAACAGAACTGCATTCCCTCTGTGAGCTCCAGGGGGAATCCATTCATTTGTCTCTCTAGCTTCTAGAAATTGCTCTGTTCTGGCCTCCATCTTCAAAACATTCCCAGTCACACTTCCCTTTGACGACAGCTGGACAAGGCTCTCCACTTCTGGGGACCTGTGTGAACCGATTGGACTTCCTTGGGTAATAACCTCCCCTTCTTAAGGGATTTCTTCACTCTCTACAAAGATCTCTTGACATGCAAAGCAGCATATTTACACATTGCAGGAATAAAGACAACTTTGAGGGAACATTATTCCGCCCACCATAGAGACAGTCGTGCAAACTGGTCTTGAGAAGTTGGTGTGGTAGAAACACAGTGGGCAACAGAAAACTTTCCCAGTGAAATATTTTCGGAAAGGATCACCTGAAGTATGTGCACACCTGGTGTGTTTTCACATCATCAGCTTAGCCATTCCCAAAATAAGTGACTGAATCAAAGGAATTGTGAAAATAGCAAGCCGCTTGGTTTTGTTGTTGGCTTTTGGTTTTGGTTTTGTAAAGTTAGGTTTTTTTTAAGATTTATTTTTGTTCATGTGTGCAAGCATGCCTATGTGCATGCATGCATGTGTGTGTATGTGTACGTGTATGTGTGTGTGTGTGTATGTGTACATGTATGTGTGTGTGTGTATACAACATGTGTTTGGGTACCCCTGAAGGCCAGAAAAGAGTGTTGGATCTGCTGAGCTAGAGTTACAAACTGTTGTGAGCTGCCTGCCATGGGTACTGGAAATGAACCCTGATCCTCTGCAATAGCAGCAAGTTCTCTTAACCACTGAGCCATCTCCAGCCGTGAATAATTTTTCATTGTTGTTGTTGTTGTTGTTGTTGTTTTGGATTTTTTAAGCCAATATACTTCAAACTTGGGTTTTTTGTTTGTTTGTTTGTTTTTTACACATCCAACACCAGAAGCAAGGCCCTTTAGAGAAGTTCATTTGTACATAAGAAATCCTTGAAGGGAAAAGGTACCTTCCCACTTTAAAATTCCCGACACATTAATATTTGCTTATTTCAGATCATTGTTTGAAACACTTGGGAATTCCTTTAACGTATATTTCCACACCTTTTGATTGGAAAAAAAATATCAAAATAATAGTCCTAATGTCTAAAAACAAAAATTTTAAAGTCATCTTTTAGAAACAGAGAGATTAGCATTGCCACACCAAACACCTCTGAAACTCCCTTGAAGCAGAGGCTAATGGCTCCCACTTCTGGCTAGTTTAGGTGTTTGGGAAACAAATGAAGAACAGGACATTGGGAAATACAAGTCCTGGGAGGAAGAGAGGCAAAATTCAATACTTCCTGTTGAGTGCTAGCCTCTGGAAATTGGACAAAGCTCTCATTATCCCAACATCCTTTTCTTTAGACTTTCCAATTTATTTGAAACTCGTAAAATTGTACAAATATCTATTCATTCTTGTTTCTTTCCATTTATAATTTGATCACATACATTTTCTTCACAGCTAAAGAATTAAACTGATAATGCAAATGGCATTATGTAATGTCCCAGTGTCTGGTGAATATCTAATAAGAGCGAGCACAGAGCTTTTGAAAATATGCTATTGAAACCAATCATCCAAATTGATCTCATATTAAAATTGCAAGCAGAGAGCATGAGGCAGCAACTCTGGTTTATCCTTTGATCCTTGTGCGGGCTCTTTCCTTTGCTTTCACTATTTTGAGACGTTGAGTAAACGTTCACACCATAGTCAAGTTAAGAGACTGCTGAGAAAAAAGAAAATTGTCTCAAGTTCCACCCGAAGCTATTGACAGTGCCAAGAGGCAAACACACTGTGTTCTTTAAATCATTATCAAAGCCTATTACCCACCAAAAAGCCATTGGGAGAGCAAAGGATGCATTTTGTCTTATCGCGGCCATTGAGGAAAGTCAGGGGATGCCTATTCTAGGAGCTGTGTTGTAGGGCAGCAGACAGACAGAGATATTCTAGCAGAAGCCAGAGAGCAATGGGACCACAAGAAGGCGACCAGGATTGACACCAGGGACAGAATGGATGACAGCTTGAACTGATCTCTTGAGTTCTTAAGATTCTAAGTTGATATCAGCATTAAAGAATAAACTAGAGTATTTTATAACCAATAGTTCATTGGGAGTATGATTCACACATACACACACACACACACACACACACACACACACACACACCATAGATAGTTAATTTACAAAACCCAGTGACTTTGGCATTGAGTATAAACACATGAAAGGGTCATCACCATCATGGCCTTGCAGTCCTATCAGATTCCCAAAGTTCTTCAGAAGGTTTCTGGGAGAGCCTCTCATCACTTTCCAAGGCCATCCTACAGCATCACAGCATCCTACAGTGTCATGGGCACTCTACAACATCATGGGCACTCTACAGTGTCATGAACACCCTACAGTGTCACAGACATTCTACATTGTCATGGGCACCCTAAAATGTCATGGACGTTGTACAGTATCATGAACACCCTACAGTGTCACAGACATTCCACATTGTCATGGGCACTCTACAGTGTCATGAACACCCTACAGTGTCATAGGCACCCTAAAATGTCATGGACGTTGTACAGTGTCATGAACACCCTACAGCATCATGGCATCCTGCAGTATCATGGGCACCCTACAGTGTCACAGACATTCTACATTGTCATGGGCACTCTACAGTGTCATGGGTACTCTACACTGCTAGCATTTATCATAGCTTATTATGAATTTAGTGAAAGACTTTTGGTTTTCTTCATCTACAACTGTTTTTCTCTCTGATTTTTGTTTTCTCAAAAACCCTAACTGGCCAAACTCAAGTTTTGATTTTGTTCTTCATGAAAACACTGCACGTTTCGGCACCTGCACATTGATGACCTTAACCACCTGTTACTCTCTAGTTCCACAGTTTTCATAAAGTACACCCCAGACTTTGCGTCCTATTTTGTCTCCTCAAAAAAAAGTTACTGTCTGAATGACTTATTATGCTTTCAGATCCTCTGCATATGAATAATTTCAAGGCTTATTTCAGTATCTATGTTCCAAGTTTAACATTTATATTAAAGAGGATGTACTTCCCAAGTTCTCTGATGTCTTACAGAAAAACTCAGAAACAGAGCTATTTTGGCAGAAACTGATGATGTAACCCCAGGGAGATGATCAGGACTAACAGGGAAAGATGGGTCTAAACTCATAATGAAATCTATAGAAATGAATATGAGGTGTAGATAGATATGTGCTTAAAGATAGGTAAATAAAAGTGTTTTTTAAAAGGTCATTTGCAAAAAGTTATTTGATAAAGAACTTTCTAGAAAAAGTGAGTGGGAAATTATAAGAACATTTATAGCATAATGGTCTAAAGGAAGCAATTTTAAAGCTTTATTCTTTCTGAGTCTATCCATCATATACCACTTTTTAAGTGATCATTTTGTGTAGGACAATATACTAGATAATAGATGAGATTGAAAATATGTTCAAAATATCTCTACCTGAGATAGTTATGGCCCAGATTGTGAGCTACAATATAACCTTAAACATGTAAAGTTCATTGGTCTTCCTCATTCTGAGGCTAGAGAAGCCTCAGCAGATTGAGCTGAGCTAGGTTTTCAGAAAGAGATTCACAAGGCAAAGTGGCTTCGTTATATTCCTTTATTACTGAAAATAGCTAGTACTTAAAAGTGGGAGTGGGTGTATCTCTGAATCTTTTACCTGCTCTTAAGACTCTTTTCCTCCGATTGGCTTGCCTGGTCCAGCCTCGATATGAGGGCTTTCCCCTTGTCTAACTGTATCTTGTTTTGTCCTCTTTGGCTGGCGTTTCTTTTCTGAGGAGGAAAACAGAGAGGGAGTGGATCTGGGGGAGAGGGGAAGTGGTGAGGGGGTAGTGAGGAGGAGTGGAGGGAAGGGAAATTGTGATTGGGATGTATTGTATGAGAGAAGAATCTATTTTCAATAAAAAAATAAAAATAAAAAAGGTGACATAAAGTACTGGATGGATGGATGGATGGATGGATGGATGGATGGATGGATGGATGGATGGGTATGAAAGAGACAACACTGAGTCAGTTACAGCAGAATAGGACAAATTCATCAAGCAATGGCTGTGGAAGAAAGACATTTTAAAGGGAGGGAAGAGGGGAAGGGAGCAGGGTATTTAGGAGACAACAAATCGCTCAGCCAGTTTGAGGTGATCAGAAAGAAGTAGGACATTAAGGTGAGTCAAGGCATCAGAAGCTGAAGCCTCGGGACTGGTGTCGACTGCGGAAAACAGACATTGGCAGCAACTGTTAAAATCCTCAAATCTTCACTATTGGAATATTTCTGAATGACGCATTTCTAATGTGAATTCACTAGCTCAACCTGCTATGTGGAGGTCGGAAGAGGGCCAATCACTGGTCAAGGAACCGTTGCCTGTCAGCCCTCAGTGTACCTAAGAAACCTCGCCAGCACCCCTGCTGGCATCAATGTCACAGGCTGTGTGGCTTCCTGCTTCATTCAAGGCACTGTGCTCCTGGGAAGTCCCCAGGGTCCTCCCGTCTTCCCTTACCCAGGTGTTGCTGTTCTCAAGCCGATGACTTTCTCTGTCAAAGCCTTTTCATTCCCGTGCTGGTCATTAGTGTGCAAGGTTTATACCTGTCCTTTGAAGTATCCTGAGGATCCTTTCCCGAAAATGTGCAGCAGAACAAAGAAAACATGAGATTTATGATGAATCTGGGGCGAAGTCATCTTCTAACTTGATAGAAAAAGTAAGGACAGCCCAAGTCCTCTAAAATGGTATATAGCAGTAGATAATGAAACATATAATGTGTATTTCTGGAGTGAAAAATGAGATCATTTCAGCAAAACCACGAATGAGTTGGTGTTAACATGGACAAATATCAAATGCCCAATACTGCTTCAAATGCTTTCCAAAATCAAATTTGTTGAACATTTATTTATTATATCAAAATGGCAGTAGTGCCCTGTTAAAGGACATGGACCATGAAGAAAAAGTATAAATTATAATACCATGTTATATAGTAAAAGCAATCTGTCATTTTTCAGATTTACTGTAACTTTTAAACATGAATTATACGGGCATGCCTGCAAATGTGGTAGGTGGTGTATGTGTTTACACACCGAAATGTGTACATACTGAAATGAGAAAACACATTTTTAGTAAACTCTTCAATTTAGTATTTCTAACCACATTTCAATTTTTTATAAAAATGCTTTAACATTTTAATTAAATATGAAATTCAGTATTTGGGAATATTTATGGTTTTGTACTTCCAACAAAGGTGGGAAATAGATACAAAATGAGTTCTGGTCAGCCTGAGGAAAATACGGCTTGAATGAAAAATGTTTCTGTTTGTGAAAACTGGAATCTTGTGGGAAATGCTGGTGGAGAAAGTGTAGATTTAGCTCATTTTTTTTTTTATTGGTTTTTCCAGACAGGGTTTCTCTGTGTAGCTTTGCGCCTTTCCTGGAACTCACTTGGTAGCCCAGGCTGGCCTCGAACTCACAGAGATCCGCCTGGCTCTGCCTCCCAAGTGCTGGGATTAAAGGCGTGCCCCACCAACGCCCGGCGATTTAGCTCATTTTTTAAATGCTTCCGATTGTTCTAATTCAGCACTTCATTTTCTGGATGATGTCATAAAAGGTGAAATTCAAGTAAATCTTAAGTCCTTTCTGTTAAAAACTAATGAAACATCATAGGAAATTAAAGAATGTGCAATCTGAGGTTGGAATAACAAACAGAAAATTATTTGAATCTGATGACCAATCTCTAGCATTGGAAATCCAAAACAGTGGGTTTTGCAGAGCATGTTTATTTCAGTAGAAATTCTGCAAAGACTGCTTCACCCGGAAGACACCGTGGGAGTGCAAACCGGGACTGCATAGAACACAGGCTCCATGGGGACCACTCCTTGTGACATTCACCATCTGTCTTCAAGACCTAGGACTGGGCCTAGCACACAGGTTGATTCCGTGAATTCTGCAACATCAAGTGAATCAATCCAACAATCCTAGAGAATGAAATGGACCACTGAATAGACACTTGGAAAATCCTAGCTCGCGATAATGGCTCTAACCAGTGACATTCTGTTACATGTCAGTGCTTTTCATAGTTTTAAAGAAATGCCTTAATTTTTAAGGGGATGTTTTCAATAAATGTAATTTAAACAAATTAAATATATTGAAGTCATATAAAACTAATAAAGAAGCTTATTAAGGACAGCTGGGATTCTCTTGTTAAGATGAAACGTAATCAGCCATATAAGCCACCAATTTCAAGAGTAAGACTACCAGACAGTGGAAACTAAATTGCATGAAATAGTCTGCATATAAAAGTAAATAATTTTAAAATTGTTTCAATTATTGAGATAAAAGAGTTTTTGATATTCTTGACAAAGAGACAGAGTAATGAAAGCTCCCAGATATTATTATATATATGAGTTGGAAATTGGTACTGTGGTTCATACTGTCCCGGCAGATGCTAACAGAAGACTCAGCTGGGCGGTAGTGGCGTACACCTTTAATCCCAGCACTTGGGAGGCAGAGGCAGGTGGATCTCTGTGAATTCGAGGCCAGCCTGGGCTACAGAGTGAGTTCCAGGAAAGGCACAAAGCTAAACAGAGAAACCCTGTCTGGAAAAACTAAAAAAAAAAAAAAAAAAGACTCAGTACTGTGAACAGTATCACCACTGGCAGGAGGAACGTCCCCCTCTCAAAGACCCCAGTCATTGCATGAGGGGCACTTGTGAAGACTCGATGTCAAATTGTGATTCAAATGAGGGTTTCCCCTGTCTAGTGATGGCCATTTTTTTTAAGTAGAAGACCACACTCATAATTTCTTCTCTCAAAATTAGTTCTTTGAGAATCTCATGCAATCTGTGTGGATTGTATTTTCCCAGGTCCTTCCTCTCCCTTCTCCAGTCATCAAGTTTTGTGCTCTCTCTCTTTTTTTCTTTAAACCCATGACGTCCCACTGTGATGTCCACACACTCTTGAATGTGTAGGTTTCCATGGGAGCATACTCGACCTACCAGGGGTCACACCCTTAAAGAAAACCAGCCCTCCTTCTCCCAGCTTCCATCAGTTGCCATTATGTCCTTATCTAGGGGTTGAACTCATGCCCACCTCCCCTCTCTGTTGCTGGAGAGCTTCTCTCCAGGTCCCACCAAGCCCTGCAGTTCCACAACCCACCACGTATGAAATAATCACTCAGACGCTTATATTACTTATAAACTGTATGGCCGTGGCAGGCTTCTTGCTAACTGTTCTTATATCTTAAACTAACCCATTTCTATAAATCCATACCTTGCCACGTGGCTGGTGGCTTACCGGCATCTTTTCATGCTGCTTGTCCTGGCGGTGGCTGGCAGTGTCTCCTCCTCCACTTTCCTATTCCCTCAATTCTCCTCTCTGTTAGTCCCGCCTATACTTCCTGGCTGGCTACTGGCCAATCAGTGCTTTATTTATTAACATATTTGTCATACAGAACATCCCACAGCACCTCTCCACCCTGGGATCTTGTGCATGCTGTCATAAACACCACATGTTCTTATGTGCAACTGCCTTGTTGTGTCTGGGAAACTCTGTTCCCTGTTGTCATTCACCGCCTCTGGCTCTTAAATTCTTTCCATCCTGTCTTCTGCAAAAATCCATGAGCTTAGGAAGAGGGGGTGTGATACAGATGTCCCATTTAAGGCTTAACAGTCCACCATCTCTTATTCTCTGCATACCCATAATTTCTAAGATTCAACAAATGGCTTGGTGATTGCTGGAATATTTTGGTGAGTGTTCTGTACCATATATTACATTAAATGGATCAGATCAATTGAAAGATTTATAAATATCTGTATTTATATTTTCATAAACAAATAAACACATATATCTATATATACAGACAGATAGGTAGATAGAGGATAGATAGATAGATAGATAGATAGATAGATAGATAGATAGATGATAGATAGATAGATAGATAGATGATAAATTAGATAGATAGACAGATAGATCAGACAGATGCATAATGTGCCCATACTGAATTCTAAATATTTTGAATACCACTAGATTAATCCAATAGTCTAGCTCTCCAAGCAGCATGGGACAGTTGACAGTGCACAGATGGATGAGAACTAGAAATAGACCTGAGTCCATTCACGATTCTGACATTTACCATGATGCAGCCTTGACGTGTTAGGGCAGGAAAGACATGTATCTCACAGAGCTATGGTAGAGGTCCACAAGGATGATGATACACTATCACTGATCCATGTTTATGGGACCACGGGCTGGTGCTTTTTTTTCTTCCCCAGGAAAGTCATTCTGAATTTGCTGGCCAGTGACTTCTGACTCCAAGAGAGTGTCTTCTGACCCTGGATCATTCCTTGCATTGGCCTTGCTGTGACCACCACAGTTGGTAACAACCTTGACTTAAGGGAACACAAGCTCCATGGCAGTGGCTTTGTCTTTTTCACCACTGTAGCCTCAAGGCCCAGAACAGTACAAAGGATTAGTTAGTTCAAAGTGGTATGTGATCACTGAATGAATGAACAAATAAATCCGAGGGGAGAGAGAAACAGTTGCATCGGATTACCTGCAAGAGGAATTTATAACAGGTAATGAAATTCGACTGACCCTGCAACTTGGATGCGTTGTAAATATCAATTTCCCTCCTTTGCTCTTTTCTTCACCTATGCTGACTGGGGAATTGCCTGTCAGCTCTTGTGTGGTAGGTACTTAAAAGGAAGATTATCAGAGAGTCAAATGTAAATTATAGTTTGAGAAAACATTTAAATTAGCATTAGCAAACTGAGGAGGAAGAGCCATTCATGGGTTGTGACCCTTGATTTAATGGGTCATCTCGCTCATTGTTTAAAAGAGAGAGGGAATAGAATAAACTAGAGAGTGGGTTTGCTCTACATGAAGTCAACGTTACTTGATGAAATGAGTTTCAGTTGTGCGTGCGTGTCTATGTGTGCCCCTACTGTACAATCAAAGTCACTGAAGAAATTGAAAGGATGTTGAACAGGCTATCAGGCTCTTTTTAGTCTCTCTCAGAAAAACATCCAGTCTCTATCTGACCAAATGCTGTTCATCATCCTGAGATGTCTGAGTTTGGGTGTAAAGCTTACAGAGAACACTGAGCACAAGACCCTAGGTTTGGATGGGGAACCTAAACATTTTGCATGATGTCCCTCTCTCAAAATTTCCTACCTCTTGGGCCTATGAGTTGCTGGCCTATTCTTTGTCATTGTATTCCTAGGGTAAAACACTGAATTTCTTTCTCTTCCCCTCCCTTGCCCCAGGAAGGGCACTGAAACATTTTATAACTTTTCCAAATGTTACCCTGCCATGACTCAGGATAATAAATGGGCCAGCATTTCTCCCAAAAACCCTGAGGACAAGTGTGCCCACACACAGAGCTCCTTCCTTGAGCAAGCTTCGCATGAAAGTTAGGGCGGAGAGACCAGTAGCTTAGGGCACATTCAGAACCATTTGAACAGCCTTTTAACAACTGTGTGTAAAACACAGTAGAGCTGAAATATTCGGCAAGCAGAAGAGCAGAGAGAACAAACCAAAATGATATGACGCCCCTCCCGCTCCCATCATCCTTTGAAAGCAAACTAGGTTCCTCTTTAACACTGAAAAGAGACAATAGTCATGGTCATTAATGAATGAAAATCCCTTTCAATATCACTGTGCAAATGATTTGGGGATTTGCCAGGCAGCCATTATAGATGAATTGGAGAGCTCCAGTCAGAGACCCTGCCTTGAAGATAAAGGTAGAGAGAGAGATACTGAACAATATACCTCAGGTTGCTATGTGGCCACACACACGTACACACATGCACACACACACACACACACACACACACACACACGTACACACACACACATTTAGAAATGTTCTGACGTTAATTCTACACAAGAATTCAGGGCCCTTCTAAATAATAACAGCACGAGAAAGCACCCTGCTTTGGTCAGACTTGCAGGAAGCCAGTGCTGTGTGGAGATTTAGTTTGAGTGTATCCTCCAAGTGCTCATGAGTTGGAAGCTTGGTGTTCAGTGTGGCAGTGTTGGGGCCTAGTAGAACCTTTAAGAGGTGGAGCCTCGTGGAAGGCAGTTAGGTTATTGGAGACACTGTGGTTTGAAGTGATTGGAGAAAGTTAACTGTTCTGATGACAGTGTGATCACTAATCTTGGTTGCCTAAGCTTGACACACCTAAAAAGAAAGAACCTCAATTGAGGAATTGTTTCCTATCAGATTAGCCTGTGGGCATGTCTAAGAGACATCTTTTTCGGGCAGTACCACCCCCAGGCAACTGGTCCTGGGGTGTATAATAAAGATTAGCCAAGCTTGAGGCAGAGAGAAAGCCTGTAAGCAGCACTCCTTCATGGTCTCTGCTTCAGTTCCTGCCTCCAGGTTCCCACTTGAGTTCTTGCTCTGGCTTCCCTTGATGACCGACAATAAATAACCTGTAAACTGAAACAATCCCTCCCCTCCCTGAAGTTGTTTATGGTCATGCTGTTTATCACAGCCACAGAAAGCAAAACAGAAGAGATGGAGTAAAATATTATCCTTGTTTACAAGAGAGCAAACCTGCCTAAGTCACTTCCATCATCTTGGGATAGGGTCACTCCCTCTCCTATCTGCTCCTACCATTGTGATATCATGATATCATCCCCATAGTCTGGTGCAGCCAAAGGACCCTAACCATAATTGTTAGAATTGCCTGACCTTCGACTTTCAGCTTTAAAACTATGAACTAAATAAACCTCTTTTCTTTATGAAGTACCCAGTCAGATGGCTATCTCTAACAACAATCCAGAAAGCTAAATAACTTCAGTAACAATTGGCCCCAGAATGACCAGGAGTTCTTAATAACCAACAGCTTCCCTAATTGCCAACTCCTTCATTTTTAAATAGAGACAAACCAGAAAAGCCACCCTAACCCTACAATACTCACTCCTCATTACCCTGCCCCCCTCTCCTCAGGCTGCCAGCTTCAGAAGCCAGGCAGGGCTTCTCTGTTTTCCAATGCAAAGCTCCCCATTCCTCCAGCTGCCTTGGAGTCTGTGCCAAAAGGCATACAATGGGGTTGATGCTTGGCCACGGCAAGCTCGGAAGGGGCACCCTTTGCCTTCCTCTCTCATTGGTCTTCATGTCTACTTCATAAAGTTATTTTTTTATATTGTTGAAATCATTAACAGCCCTTTTCTTACCTTTTCTTCCTTATTTTCATGAGGGTGTTCTGGGTTTGGGGGAGTTTTGTTGTTGCTTTGTTTTTTATTTATTTATTATTTTTCACTTTGTACGGGTTCATTCAGAGGTTAGCATAAGCCTTAAGAATTAATTATCTGCTTCTTTTGGTAGATTCTCAGTTGGGAGGCTAAAGCCATCCCAGAAGGGAAGTGCTTCCTCGTTGCTGAGCTACCAGGGAGAACCAGGTTTATTATGTATCTCTCTGCAATTGTCTTATAAATAGTCACAGCCAGGATTATAGCTCAGAATTGCTGCCCAGTAAAACCCAGCACAGAGCTTACTATTGCTCCATTTTTAAAATCCTCTTTCTATTGCCAAAATACTATTCCATTTCCAAAGTACTCTATCTGGTTTCACCTACACATAGAGTAGCTTGGAGTTGACACATTTAAATATTATCATTGTTTACCTTAATACAGATATTTATTTTTAAAAGACACCTTAGACATATTAAAAACTATAGATTTGTAATGATGGAAAGAAATTGTAAGTCTAGAATGGGATGTTCATGCTGCACAATTAAAATCGTAATTGCTGAAATGGTAACTCTTTTTATCTTATAGTCAAGGAATTTTTAGATTTACACTTGAATAAAAATATACCATGTTTGAAAATTATGAAGGTTATTATTACTATGTCCTCTAAAGATCAAGAATATTACCTAACTTTCTTTTCAGATTAATTTTGAATGGCGTGGACTGCAGGAGACATGAACATAAAAATTACAAAGGTTTCTAATCAAAGAATTAACGTGCTAGGCAATGTTCCCAAGGGCAAGGAGATCAGCAAAGATTAAAGGATTAAGAAATTACTTTTTCAAAAGAAGAAAAAAGAAACAACTTAAGCCAGATCGGATCATGAGTAAGCAGGCAGTCAACCATCCTTGTTGGAAACCCGCTGTCATAAAAAGCCTCAGACAACATGATTTCTTCATCTAATGGAAGGAAAGGGCAAAAAAATTATAGAACAACTCAAAGAGAAAACTGTAAGCATTCATGGCAGAGCCCAGTAAGAAGATTATTAAGGCAGATAGTACCCAGGTTCATAGACCACCAAACACTGAGAAATTTAGCCTAGAAAAAAAGCTTTGTAGTCTGTATAACTTTTCCCCCATATTGGCTTTAAAAAGAAAAGAAAAAGAAAAAAATTTAAACAAAGAAGTGTAACCTTGAGCAATGTGAAGCCACCTCTACTCACTGGTAACTTAAACACCTGTCATTGGATTATTGTATGATACTGAGCCCTTCGTCAGCATAACCAGCTGCTGACAGCTTCCTCCACGGGTTACTGAATGTCCATCCTTTGCAGACCCCTGGGAGAAATTCCTCTCCATTCTCAGCACCAGGAATAGCTGTTCTCTTCTGAAACAACTGGCTCTCTTGATCCTGTAGCACTTATTGTCATATTCTACAGCACCCTCTCTCTCTCTCAGTTGGCACCAAGAGGCTTACATGCAAATTTACAGCCTCCTCTGGCAAGCACAGAAGTGTGCATGTCTCTTGTCTATAAATCAGTACTGTTGTCCTGCTTTTCCTGCCTCGGATCTTTCTCTAGTATGATTTTCTTGCCTCTTGTGTTTTCATTTGGTTTAGCTTACTGTAGGATACACAGTTTAAAAATAACTTTAGATCCTTTCCATAACCTAGGGGTGTATAGACTATAGAGGTATCTGGATACAACCAGTTGAAATGGAGTGAATGGGTAACTATTCATCACTATCAAAATTTCAAATGCTGTCTATACCATAGCCTTCCCTAGACACTGCTTCTGCTCATCTATGCAGGAAATATCCAACCTTCAGACTCAGTTGAGAGGCTGAGTTCTCCAAAGACCAAAACACTCTTGTAGAAATGGTAGTCACTGGCTCCTTAGTGTTTCTCTGCTATCTTAATTTAGGTTTCTATTGCTGCGACAAAACACCATGATCAAAAAGCAAATAGGAAAGGAAAGGGTTTATTAGGCTTACACTTGAGTTTATCACTGAAGGAAGTCAGGAGAGGAACTCAAACAGGGCAGGATCCCAGATGCAGGAACTGATGCAGAGGCCACAGCGGGGTGCTGCTTACTGACTTGCTTACAGTTTCAGAGTTTCTGTCCATCATCATTATGGTTGAAAGCATGGCAGCATGCAGGCAGAAGTAGTGCTGGAATAGCTGAAAGTCCTACATCTTGCAGGCAACAGGAAGTCAACTAACACACTAGGCAGTATCCTGAACATAGGAAACCCTAAAGCCCGCCTCCACAGTGACACACTTCCTCCAACAATGCTATACCCACGCCAACTAAGCCACATCTCCTAATAGTGCCACTCCCTATGAGATTATGGGGTTCAACTACACTCAAACTACCACATTCCACTCCCTGGCCCCCATAAGCTTGTAACAATATCATAATGCAAAATGCATTTAGTCCAACTTCAAAAGTCCCCATAGACTACCACAGTCTCAACAATATTTAAAAGTTCAACGTCTCTTCTGAGATTCAGATAATCTCTTAACTGTAATCATCTGTAAAACCAAAATCAAAAAACAGATCACATACTTCCAACATATAATGGCACAGGACATACATTACCATTCCAAAATGCAGGAAAGGGAGCGTAGTGAGGAAATACTGGACCAAAGCAAGACTGAAAACCAGCTGGGCAAACTCCAAACTCTGCATCTCCATGTCTGATGTCAAAAATGCTCTTCAAATTTCCAATTCCATTCAGCTTTGTTGATTGAAACACACTTCTTTCTCTTGGGCTGTTTCCACTACATGCTAGCAGCTCTCCTCAGCAGGTATCCCACAACTCTGACATCTCTAACACCTTGGGTTCTCCAAGGCAATCCAGGCTTCAACTTCACAGCTTCACACAATGGCCTCTCCATGAGGCCTCCATTCAGGGACTCCCCTGACACATGCCTGGCCTCAGTGGCTTTCTTTAGGCATGGAGGGAAATTCCATAACTCATTTCTTCTATCCTTAACTCTAAAGCCAGAACCATGTGGCTGAAGCTGTCAAGTTCTACTGCTTACTGGGGCTGAAACATGGCCACCTCATTCAATTACATCTTTACCAGCTTTCTGCCTTTCACTGCCTAAACTTGGCTGTCCTGAAAACTTGCTCTGTAGACCAAACTCAGAGATCCTCCAACTTCTGCCTTCCAAGTGCTGGAATTAAAGGTGTGCCCCATTGCACCCAGTTCTAAGGTTTTCTTTAGTTCATTTCCACAAGTTGGAAATTCAACTGGGTGGGATCTTCCCCTGAGGCTACCACTCCCTTTATTTCATTTCTTAATCCATGTATCTCCTTGAACGCAGAATTTATCTCTATTCCACTTCTTGGTGCTCTTTTTCTCCTCAGAATTTACGTTTTGTAATTTACCCTGCTTAGCTTGCTCCTTTTCAATATAAATCTTTATAAGCATGAGCACTAGTAACCACACAACAGTGTCTATACTAGGCTGTTTTGAGATTTCTTCTACCAATAGAATAAATCCAAAACTCTTCACTTTATCCACAGGCAGACTCTTCAGACAAGGGAAAAAGCAGCTACTTCCTTCACCAAAATATCACAAGAATGATCTCTAGGTAACATACTAAAAGTCTTCTCCTCTGAAACCTCTTGAGTGAGGCCCCAACAGTTCAAATAACTCTTAGCACTTCTGTCTTCCATGCTCCTACTAGTATGGCCCATTAAACAGTGCTTGAAGCACTCTACTTCTTTCATAACCCAAAGTACCAAACTCCAAATTCCTCTAAACAAACACATGGTCAGGCTTATCACAAAAATACCCCACTCTCTGTACCAACTTCTGTGGAATATTTTTTTACACTATGTGAATATGTCACTGTGATTGGTTTAATAAAGAAGCTGACTGACCTATAGTTAGGCAGGATAAGGTTAGGCCAGAGAACCAGACTAAGAGAATGCTGGGAAGAAGAAGGAGGAGCAGTCTCAGGATCTCGAGGACTCAGAGAGAAGCAAAATGAATTTGCCATGTTGAAAAAAGGTACCGCCACATGGCAGAGTGTAGACGAGAAATGTGGGTTAATTTAAAATGTAAGAGTTAGCTAATAACAAGCCTAAGCTACTGGCCGAGCATTTATAATTAATAATAAGTCTCAGTGTGATTATTTAGGAGCAGGCTGATGGGACAAACCAGCCAGCAGTCCCAACAAAAAATTCCACCTACAAACTTTCATCTTAGTTTGGGGTTTTATTGCTGTGAAGAGATATCATGACCACAGCAACTCTTATAATGAATATATTTCATTGGGGTGGCTTGCTTTCAGTTTCAGAGGTTCAGTCCATTATCATGGTTACAGGGAGCATAATGTACAGGTAGACGTGGTGCTGGAAAAATAGCTGAGGGTCCTACATCTTGCAGGCAATAGGAAGTTGACTGACAGACAACACTGAGGGAAGCTTGAGCAAAAGATACCTCAAAGCCTGCACTCACAGTGACACACTTCCTCCAACAAAGCCATACCCACCCCAACAAAACCATACCATCTAATAATGCCACTCCCTACAAGATTATGGGGGCCAATTACATTCAAACTACCACAACTGGATTGCGACCTGTCTTTACTCATCATCCCCCACAAATGACCCCTCTTGAAGGAGAGACTGGAAGAATTAATATACTAGGCAATGTTCCCAAGTCAAGATGATCAGGAAAGATAAAAGAATTTGAAAGATAAAAGAACCCAAAATTATGTTGTTAAAAAAAAAAAAAAGAAATGGGAAACAACCAGAAGTCAGATAATATCATCCATAGTCAGTCAACCATCCTCATTGGAGACAGAGATAAGAATTCAATTAGAAAGGAGAAGAGTCTGGGTGAGGTTCCATGTTTATTTACAGTCAGAGATTAAATGACAACACCTCCCACCCACCCCCCCAAAAAAAAGTTAATATTTTTGTTTGGTTTAGGTCAGGTATTTTGTGGATTCTTTGTTTGTTTAGATGGCTCTCCTTACATAATCCTGGCTGGCCCGGAACTGGGTATGTAGTCCAGGTTGGCCTCAAAGCACGGTGTTCCTTCCAGCTGTGTCTGTCTCCCTGGGGCTGAGAATACGGGCCTGCACAGCTGTGCCCACCTTCTAAAACAGTTTTTTAGTTTGGGGGCTTCTCACTGTTTTTACTGCCCTGTTTTGTTTGTGACCCCACTTGTCAGGTACTTATTGCTCCTCTTTACTTTTTTTTTATTGCATTTTTTACTTAACAACTATGGAGGACCTGGGCTTAACTCAGACGCTCTAGGAAAACATCTGAAATAAAGAGGAGCGGGCTACAGACGCTGAAGAACTCCTGCAACTCTTTTTCTACCGCAGACCGTTTCCAGCTCTGCGGTCTGCAGCCCAGTGCCTGGGAAAGGAGGCTGCATCGCCAGTGTATCTGACCAGAGACATCGAGAGCCTTGATCAGAAACTCTAGTTTCACCTGAGACTTTCCAAAATCTTCCCAGACATCTGAGCTGAAAGGAACTTAATTAAAAGCAAAGTCTCCATGAGGAAGCTTTTGGTGACTGCGTGGGAAGATCAAGGGTTGCTGGGGAGGTAGCCGTAGGCGGCTGGGACAATCCCACGGCTGGCACAGACGAGCGGAGCAACGTGAATAAGCCTGAAAGAATCCTTTGCACGGATTCAACCCCGAGTCTCAGTTTGTTGCCTGAGGTCAGGAAGACCTTTCTCTTTTCCAAATTAGGCAATCAGTGACAGCTCAGACTGTCTTTTGAAACAGTTCCAGAAAGTGTCTCCATGAAATTGGAAAGATAGCTTTACCTCGTCTTCAAAGTTATCCTTAGAAAACCACAAAGGCACGCTGACAGGGAACAGGATTTAAGGAGGCTTTATCTGGTGAGATTGCCCAGGGGATGGCCAATGGTACAATTCTGAGGGGAGTTATTCTCCTCCCCCGTTTCTGGTCTATCTTTTCCCTACCCCATCCTCAGTTCCCACTGGAACCGTTATCTCAGCAACGCTTTGATTCTCTCTCGCTTTAAACCTTTGAACATCCTTGTGTCCTTTGCTGGCCAACAGAATTCTGAGGGCCCTGTGCAAGATTCTCTCTGCCCTCCCAGCCCCCGTGTGCACATTGGTGTAGTGTTGTCCGCTTCCGTATAAATACGAATTTAGCTCAGAGACTAGATTTTATTATATAAGAAAAGGTATGGGTCTCAGATAAAAGAAATGAATTACTCAAAGGGGAAGGAGGTGGGGGGTTATCCTGGGTGAGTCCTTGCAGAATAAAACAGATAGGAAGGGAAATAATTCACTTAATGTTTCTGAAGAAACGGTCCTGTTTGGGACATGAACGCATAGCTGGAAATCATAGGCACACTCTGGAGCTTGAGACCCACCCCTAGCTGGACACCAGCAAAGGAGAGACCCTATCCCATGACTGTGTCGTCTTGTACCGTGGGGCCTGGGAGGAAGACTTTTTCCCTCAGCTGAGAACACAGCCAAGGTAAGACCTTCCCTCTAGCCTGGGAGACTCAACACTGATGACCTCCTCTCCAGGGTGAGCCTGGACCCTCTAGACTCAATAAATAGATGAGGGCAGGGGAGGTGGATCGGTAGGTAAATTTCCTTCCATGCAAACACAAGAACGCAAGTTCAATCCCCAGACCTACTGCTTTTAATCCAAGCAGTGCAGATGCGGAGGCAAATGGATCCCTGGAACTGACAGGCCAGCTATCCTGCCTAATTTTAAGACCTACTTAGAGATCATGTCTCAAAAAACAGATGGGTGGCTCCTGAGGAACGATACCTTGAGTTTGGATTCTGACCTCGACATGCATGTACACACGATTACATGTGCATACATACACACATGTGAACCTGCACACACACACACACACACACACACACACACACACACATTATTGTTTTATTACTCTTTGGGGGGGGTCGTCAACCAACTCCCAAATAAATCACACACAAAGGCTTATCCTTAATTATAAATGCTTGCCCTTAGCTTGGCTTGTTTCTAGCCAGCTTTTCTTAAGTTAACCCATCTATCTTTGGCCTCGGGGCTTTTCCTGTTCTCTTACTTCTGTAAATCTTACTTTCGCTCTTACTCTATGGCTTGCTGGGTAGCTGGGTGGCTGGGCCCTGATGTCCTCCTCCTTCTCTCCTCCCAGATTTCTCCTTTCATATATTCTCTCTGCCAGCTAGCCCCACCTATCCTTTCTCCTGCCTTGCCATTGGCCATTCAGCTCTTTATTAAACCATCAGGTGTTTTAGGCAGGCACAGTACCACAGCTTCACAGTTAAACAAATGCAACATAAACAAAAGTAACACACCTGAAAATAATATTCTACTACACACACACACACACACACACACACACTGTGATGGATGGTTTTTAATGTCAACTTGATACAACATAGAATCGCTTGGGAAGAGAGTTTCAATTGAGGAATTGTCTAGTCCAGGTCCTCCTGTGAGCATGTCTGTAGAAGATTGTCTTGTTTGTTCAACTGAGTTGGGAATACCCTCCCTGAATGTGGGTGGCCCTGTCTTATGGGCCAGACCCTAAACTGTGCAGGAGTAAAGAAAGCTATCAGAGCACAGGAGAAGCAGGAAGCACGGGTTCTCTTGTTTCCCTCTTCTCTTGACTGTAGATGTGATGTGACAGCTGCTTGAATTCTTGCCTCTCTTTCCCTGAAATGATGGACTGTAACCTGGAATTGCATGCTAGAATTTTCTCCCCTAAATTGCTTTAGGATGTTTGAAGACAATAAAAGAAATGGGACACATATATGCACACATACACACACACACACACACACTAATAGGTGACATGTGATACTGGACAACATTAGTTTGTGATGACTCTTACTTAATGACATAAACCTAGCATACATTCTAGCCCCAGAACCGCTTCTTCCATGGAAAGAGCCCTTCTGAAGCTCAGAGGCCTGCTAGAAGCTCATCCACCCACGAGCCAATTTCTTGGCCACCTCTCTGCGCCCTCTCCAGTCAGGCAGGCTAGGTGCTTTTTACTTGTCCTCCTCAGTCATTCTCAAAGTCTCAATGGCATTTGGTGAGGTCTCCAAGGACACCACTATATCCACACTGGTGCTGGTGCCGCTTTCACTGTGCCAACATTGGCTCCGACAATCGAAGCGAGAGTGGGTAAAACTGCTGGCATCCATCCTGAATCAAGGCAGCAACCCTCAGTGTAACTTCTTCTTTGCTGTTACACATAGTGAAAAGCACCAATTATACTCAACTTGAGTCAAGTATACACCTCTCAATATGTTGAATGATTTAAATGAGATATAACTTATGTGGAGACCCACAGAGGTTTCCTAGTGAGAGCTTACTCAGGGTCTGAGAATCTGCACTTGCTTTACCCAGCAGGGCTGCATAAGGGGATGATTTGACCAAGGGCATGGTTCCCGGGTGTTTGGAAGGGTCTACACTTGGCTGTGCAGTGTGCTTTGATCTTCCAAGGGGGAGATCTTTTGTCCCGCCCCGTGGCATTGTTATAAAAAGCCCTTTTGAATAAATAGAAGGGGCTTGATCCAGGCCCTCCTGAAGCTATCCTGTGTTTCTGTCATTCTTCTCATCAACTAGGTCTCTCTTTCTATCTAATATTTTCTTATCCCCCTCTCATAAGAACCCTTCAAAAGGTGGGTGCTGGCCTCCCACAAACATAGAGTAGCTTGTTAAAGTCTGACAACTGGCCTGAACATTTGCATGTGTCTGAGCTTTAAGCAGAACCAGCTGAGTTTTTATGGGATGATATTTTGACTTGAAAGAATAAATCACACGCACATGCGCACACACACACACACACATACAATCACACACACATGCGCGCGCGCACACAGTTTAGTTATTCAAACTTGAGTACTTAAAAGACAATTTCTCAAAAGCAAGTGAAGTAATCCAACACTTTGAGGAAAATAATTGGCAGTATTTGTTGTCAGTGATAAGATCTGAATACTTAAGAGAAAACATGTACCAGCCATGGTAGATCAGACAACAGCCCAGTCCTTAAAGTGACTTCCAGTTAGTGATCAGATTAGCTCAGTGATAATTTCAATATCGTGTAATGGCATGTCAGTGGTTAAACATTCTCCAGACTCAGTGAAGCAATACCTTCCAAACAAGCCATGGCTCAAAACTCAAGAGAACAAGTTCAATTCAAAATGCCAACCAGACCAGTAGAGTTCAATGCGGAACAAAACAAAATGTTTCAGATTCTACATTGGAACGAATCATTAAGAAACTACTATAAAGCACATGAGCCAAAATCAAGAGCAATACCCAGGGGTCAGCAGTCAGCACACAGACAGAAACCTGCTCAGCATCACTGACAGCCAGGAAAAGGCAAATCCAAACCACAGTGAGGTTTCAGCCCACACCTGCTAGGATGGCCACTACCAAAATAATAATAATAATAATAATAATAATAATAATAATAATAATAATAAGGCAAGTGTTGGCAAGAATGTGGAGAAAGAGAATACCAAGGGCACAGCTGATGAGGGTATAAACTAGTAGAACCAGTATGCAAAGCAATAAGGAATTTCCTCAATAAATTAAAATAGAACCACCATATGATCTCATGATCCCATCTCTCTGTTTATACCCAAAGGCAATGAATTGGTCTGTAAACAAATATCTGCATTCCTGTACTCATTGCAGCACAATTCACAATAACCAGAATATAGAACCACCTTCGGTATCTATTGAGGGATGAGGAAAATATGGTATGTGTATACAACGGACTAGTACTCAGCCTCCAAAGAGAAGAAGATTCTACCATCTACAACAACAGACATGAACCTGGAAGGTATGACGCAAGAGAAATAAGCCAGGCACAGAAAGACAAATTCACGCGATCTCACTTAGGTTAGAACCTGAAAACGTCTAACTCAGAAGCAGGATGAAAGAGGGGTTATCGGGGGTCTGGGGAGACGGGGAGTGGAAAGACATCAAGGTTAAGATGTTGGCCAATTTTTTAAGGTTTCAGTTCTGGTAACAGTCCGTTGTGGCATCCTGATGCATAGTGCGGTGGTTGCAATACAAGCACATATTCTATGCTGGAAATTTGCTTAGTAAATAGAGCTTACGCGTTTTCACTGGGAACAGAAAGTGAGAAGAGAGAAGGGAAATCAACAGTTTCTGGGAGAGAAAAAATGGCTGCTTGATGTTTTAGCAAAATGTGTATGTACTTCCCTGGCACGTAGCTGCAATCCTCTTCTAGATTCTCTTAGCTGTGTCTTGCCAGAATTCAACCGACCAAATGTGCATAGAGAAATGGGAGTCCCAGGGTTCCCTACTAATCCATATATTAAAGAGATTCCCAAAAGGCAGAACAGTGTTCTTCTTACCACTAATATTTTTGTTTTCAAAAGTATTACTTTTCAAAGAGTATATTATATTAACATGTAATGGACTAATCTTTCTAATACATGTTATCTTCTCAGTTTTAGTTCCTAGTTGGTAGCTTGGTAGGTGTCGCTCATTTAAGTTAAAATCTCTGTGAGGCTCTTAATAATTGTTGAAAGGTGTGCAGAGACACAGATTTGACAGGTGAAAGCCTGTATATCCCTCCTAGGGCTGTGCTATACTGACAGTCTGTGGGTTGATCTTTTTACTTGGACAGTGAATGACTGATAGCAATTATTATCATTGATCTGTCAATGTAATCTAAGTATCACGCATGGAATGTAGCAGATGACAGACGCTTAAGAAACATTTATTATTGACATTCGGGCTCAATATGCTGTCATCCCGTGTTGAAAGGATGAGCAGTGTCACAGGAGAGCTGGGAAATGCTTGCCACAGTGGAAAAATTTATGTTGTGATTTGTATTCAAGTTCCCAGTGAGTTATGAGACAAAAGAAAGGACACTTAGAACTCTGGGAAAAATTAAAATACCTTCACATTTACTTGCATCCATTAAAATAAACCTCTTTGAAAATTCTAGAAGGCCACGCAAATATTTCAAAAAATATTTATAACCAAATTTCCGGTCAGAAGAAACTAGATTTCTTCATTTCTTATTACATTCTTTTAATTATCTTTTTATTTGTATTTATGTGTATGGCATATGTGTGCAGGTGCCTGTGGAAGCTGAGAATTGAGCTGGGATCCTCTAAGAGCAGTAAGCACTAACTGTTGAGAAAGCCCTCTTGCCTGTGGTAGAATATTAATAATTTTAAGGTATGTTACTTTTGTCTATGTTGCATTTGTTTAACTCTGTGAAGCTATGTTACTGCACCTGTGTAAAACACCTGATGGTTTAATAAAGAACTTAATGCCCACTAGGAAGGCAGAAGAAAGGATAGGTGGGGCTGGCAGGCAGAGAGAATTGATAGAAGGAGAAATCTGAGAGATCTAGGAGCAAGAGAAGGAGGAGGACATCAGGGGCCAGCCACTCAGCTACACAGCCAGACGTGGAATAAGAAATAATGAAAGGTATACAGAAATAGAGAAAGGTAAAAGCCCAAAGGCAAAAGCTAGATGGGATAATTTAAGTAAAGCTGGCTAGTAACAAGCCAAGCTAAGGCCAGACGTTTATAATTAAGAATACGCCTCCATGTGTCATTTATTTGGAGCTGGGTGGTGGCCCCCCCCCCCCAAAAGAGCAAAAACAAACAACACTGGCCACCTTTTGTTATATCCTTAATACAAAATTATATGTGACTTCAAGTTGCAAGGACTGATATTCTGCCCTCTCAGATCATATGCCAGGATACAAGTTCCCAACTACAGTAAAATGAGAGGTAGATTTCTGTGGTGAAATAATGTGTTGATGTAAGGGAGAAAATGTCATCATTTAAATCACCTGTAAATACCTGTAATGCAGATGACAGCACATTGCTAGGAGGTTGTGAATGCAAGCATCTATTTTTACAGTCCAGAGTGTTTTCGTCCCATATTGTGTTTGCTTTCATTTTTATAATTATGATATAATCTACAATTAGGAGACATCAGTTCACACTGGAAATACAACTTGGAATTTATACCTGAGCAGATGACTCTGGTAAATAGGGGTGAGATTTTAATTTTTTTTTAAAAGTGAAAGGAATTCTCCACAGACCTAAGTTATTTTTTCTGGTACTAACTATTGTGCTCCAAGGCATACTGCAACCAGAACAGGTCCAGGAGCCTGATAATTGCAACAGGTGTTTCCCAGGCTACCCGCCAGGCAGGGGTCACACTCAGAAAGAAGAGAGGAGCCAGCTGGCTCTCTGGAACTCAGCCTCTCCAAATCCCTGCTTCTAGCTCAGAAAAGCTCTAGATGGTTCTGCACCTGCTGCCCTCCCAGCTGCTGATGCGATATCCACGTCCCCCACCAACACTCTGCAGTCCTCTGAGCAATGGTGTGACTGAAACTCTCTGTGATGATGAGAACTCCAAACAGGACTGTTTTCTTACTTGAGCTCCAGAAACAAACAAACAAACAAAAAAGACGGAAGAAGGAAATACAGAGAATAAACCAGGAAGGTGCTTTCGGTGTGACCTTCCCAGGAGTCAGCAGGACAACAGGGTGGCACTGGTGGGCAAGAACTCCGCTTACATGGGTGTTGTTGTGTCTCTTTCTTACAGCCATGCTCCCTTCTAAGAAGTCATACTACCAAAGAGTGCCAGGCCTCACAACAGCCCTGCAGTGGTCTTAAACAGTACCAAGCTCTCTTTCAGTTTGCTTAAAGAACACGGGTTCCTTGATTCTCCGCTGCTATGGACTGAGTTGTGTCTCCCCAAATTCATACATTGAGTACAATGACTCCATCTGGGGACAGAGTCTTCATCCTGCCTGCTTCTTCCTTCCAAGACCTGGGGTTATAGGTAGGAGTTGCCACACTCGGCTTTGACTATTAATGTTTAGTAATTCAGTATAAATTATATGGATTGTGGTTGCCAGTTTTCTGTTGCTATAAATAATACCTGAGACAAATCAATGTATGAAGAAATCAGATTCAGTTTTTGGCTCACAGGTTTTGAGATTTCAGTTCTTGATTGGTGGGCCCTGTTGCTTTTGGACTGTGCTGAGGCAGAGCCAACCCATTTCATGGTTTCGAGGCGGGGGGGGGGGG